>JAZGUH010000502.1:1800000-2034986 GCA_037893225.1 Hippasteria phrygiana
TTGATTACTTTCCTTCACTTGACAGATTTTCTATTTTCTAATGAATTTGGATTTCCAATATAGTTAGCAGCACACGTGAGCGGAAATTCCTGACTGAATTTTGATGGACACTGGCCTTGAAAAAAGTTAATCTGTTCTTGAGGAAATTACTCTGCAACCGATTTCTCGTAACTTACCCCATGGCATAGGACTTACGCTATAAAAATGTTCCGCAGTTGCGTAACACCTTCGCAATCCATTTTACAAAACAGTGCGTAGCTGCACAAAGTATGTTCTTTTATACATCGCGGACGCGGCTGAATGCTGCTTTTACGACGACTGTTTGAGTACAATAAAAATGCATGGAACAGTCGTGAAATAACTGCGGTGGCGCCATTTTGAAACTTTTTACTTTTGAAACTTTTCGCTCCGAAAAAAAATTGGTGGCAACTTTCGGAAAACTCACGGGTAAACCTGCAGCAGATGGTCATTTCATTACTCTCTGAAATAATCTACGTCGCTCACTCTGTTAAGTCATCGTTTCGGTGTTTGTGCGGACAACTTAAACCACCTAAAAGAGTGTGTAAGTTATGCCATATCTTGTAGCGCAAGTCAGTGACTTACGCACTGCATACCTTTCGTGAAATCGATTTTTAAAATGTCACAGATATGGCATAAGTGGAGTTATGCAATAAGCCAGTTCAGTACATCAAAGGTCAAAGGTTATTCGGGATAAAATTGCTGACGTAATGCTGACGTAATTTAACACGTGTGCGTTGTGCGACCACCTTTAATTGCTGACGTAATTTAACACGTGTGCGTTGTGCGACCACCTTTTGCGTTCACACGCACACTTAAGGTCACGCGGGTCATTCAGGATAAAATGTCATTGTGCACATGCATGCGCAGTTGAAAGACCGAACTGGCTTATTGCGCAAGGTTTCATGAAATCGGTGCTGGTCTAGTAGATCCATTGCACTACTAGCAGATATTTGTAGGAAATTCAAGCCCTGACTGAGGAACTACAATAACAGTGAATTTTTTGTAATGACTGTCAGTATCTCAAAAACGTAACATGAGTGACCATGGTTTTGCCCTTACTGTATTATTCCTATAGGAAGCGGCTCTGCAGCTGTACAGAAACGTGACTGAAGTCGCCTCCCCTGGAACAGCCAAATGGGCGTGGCTTAGATTAGGGTTATACTACCACAAGCAGGGGAGCATCAATGATGCCGTTGCAAGGTAAAGGCAACTAAATGTTGATGATTGTGGTGGGAGAAATCAAAGATTTCAAAATCCGGTTTCCCTAATTATATTCAAACCGATTAATGGTTATCTGATTTGACCAGTTCCCATCTAGCTCAGTCATGCCAATAAAATGTGACGAGTGAGGTACCGCGTGAAAAGCCCTCCAAATCGCTGGATATAGTTTGCAGGATTCAGTGACCACTGGGCATTTACAAAAACACTACAGAGCTGTAATGTTGAAGAAAAAAATGGATGGTTTGGCTATTCATATACCGAGAAGGCCACTGGCGAGTGAATGCAGTTACAATCAGAGACCATGGAGCAAATGTTCCAATTGTTTTCTTTGTAAGGTTGCTTTCGAATATCCGGTTTTCAAAATTGAAACTGAATATTGGAATTCAAACCGAATGTTTAAAAATCCGGGTTTATATCCGACCACTCGCTCAGAGTATCGTGTGTATCAGAGTGCTGTGGCCTCGCGGTCTAGTGTACCGGACCTAAGACTTGCTGTTACTACATATTGTGGGTTCAAGTCAACCAGGGGACACGGTGCTTCTATCCCTGAGCAAGGCACTTTGTCACAAGTTGATTCTGGCGAGAATGTTATTGATGTCACATGTTTTTTTCCCAGTACTTCAGTTGTTGTTACCAATAAAAATATATAAATGTTTTTGTATTTCTGTTTGTCACTTTTAATTTGATGTAGTCTTAAATCGTCACCCTCGAGGGAGGGGTGGGGAAGGGATGTGGGAGAGGGGTATGGAGGTCTGAGGCGATCAGAGGTTGGAGCTGCCAATTAAATTCAGCTTATTTTAGAGATGCATTTTGGCACCCCCTGCATTTTGTTCCTTTGTCTGACAGTTTCCTAAAGGAGGATCTAATTTTGTGGAAGGGGTCTCTGTAGTTAAGCCACAGGGGGCGGCCACCCCCCTCTACTCCTCCCCCCCCCCCTACTCCTCCCCCCCCCCCCCCCCTCTACTCCTCCCTCTACTCCCCCCCCCCCTCCTCTCCCCCTCCCTCTACTCCCCCCCCCTCCTCTACTCCTCCCTTCCCTCAACAAAATTCACCTGTTTCCCTTCGGACCAAGTATGGATCTTTTTCCAATGTTCAGGTCATGTTTCTTCTCTTTTCCAGCTTTCAAGCAGCGCTTCGTGCTGATCCTAAAGACAGGTGGGTATGTGCTTTGAGAAGTGACCATATTTTGTTTTCCTCGCCATTTCCTAATCAGTAGCTCCAGATGGAATTTGTGCCTTACTCTGATGTCAGTTTTAGAAACAACAATTTATCATTACCGTATGCCGTATTTGCAAATTTTGCTTCCTGAGGTTTGATTCAAACCACAACCTCTTACTTGCTCATACAGATACGTTAAAACCACTTGACCACATAGATTGGCTTGCCGATTCAAATTTGCAAACAGTGCAAGTGCAGTCAAACCCATCTTTTTTTCCTTACACGTTTTGCGTTCCGCATTCACGTAAACTGACATCGATTCGGAAATTCATGTTTTTCATTCATGTTTACTTTCCTGCAGGCATTGCTGGGAGTGTTTGGGAGATGCCTACATGAGTAGAGGCAGCTACACGGCTGCTCTGAAAGCTTTCACACGAGGCGTAGAGGTACTTTATTACCCAGGGGAGTGGAGGGGGACCAGTAGGTCATTGGTAGAAATTAAACCCTAACCGTCCCAAATCCAACACCATGTTGTGTTGTTTCTTTGACGGGTTCAGGACTGTAGAGCCTTGACACCATTAAAGATGATGTTGATTGCTGAGAGAAGTCTGCGTCATTTTCTTGGTTTTATGTAAATTGTGTATTGTAAAATAAAACAGCCAATTATTTCTGCCATGAAATAACAAAAAGGTGACTTTTCAGAGCAGTTTTACCATGTCCCCTCCATCCCGCTGGTGCCATGTTTCTAAAAGTCGTCGCTTAGGGGAATGCAGGCAGCAAACAATTTGACGTCATAGGATGAACTCCCTTTTGTGTGTAGCACTAGGAACAAAAGAGGAGTTCGTACTATGACGTCAGAATTGTTTGCTGCCCGCAGTGACGACTTTTAGACAAATGGCACCAGCGGGCTATGCTGGGCTAGAGGGTAACTTGATAAAAATAGCTCTCAAGTACTTTTTTTTGTTATTTAATGGCACAAACAAATTGGCTTTTATTTTACAATACAGAATCTACATAAAAAATTTAAAAATGACGCAAACTTCTCTCAGCAATTAACATCATCTTTAATTTACATGGAGCTATGATGCCCCAATTTGTCGAAGTACAAAGAATGTGCCATATTTTTACTGCACGGTGTTGGATTTTTTACAGATTCGGAGACTTCCCAGTAAAATGCTCCTGGGGGTTAATAGGGATATTATGCATACAAGGTTAGGAAGGGGAACTTTCCTTAATTTCCTTGGTCAGCATGCCAGTTCAGTTTGAAATCTCAACCAATGTGATGACCATTTTTTTTTACAAAAAGAGTCTTGTGTAGCATTCAGCAAACTACAATTTAAGCAATTAATCAATAGGGGCGATTCGCAAAAGTGTGCCACCAAGAGTTTTAACCCCCTTGAGTACGGTTTTACGGGAGACGTCGGGGTGTCGCGGTGGTTCTGGCAGCCAAACGAACCGCTACAATGTGTTTGTGCAGTCAATAATCAAACAATGGATTGAAACTGCACAAACGGCGGCAAATGGCGTCATCCGCCCTGGTGCCACTTTTTTTTTACGCCATATGGCGTCATCCGTACGCAAGGGGTTAATACAGAGGTTATTGTGCACAGAGCACATTTGAAAAGATCGACACGTCTGGAGGAGTCGACCTTTTCAATTGCACGGTACGTATCTATTACAACAGACTATTGCAAATCAGCCCTATTGTTAAGCATGGAGTATTACAGTATGCCAATTTTGTTGTCTTTTTCTCTCATTCTGATACATGTAGCTTGATTCAAGCGCCACCTACTGCCTGTTTCAGTGAGTATGATTCGTGTGAAACTTGTCCTATGGTGGGGGGTCTCGCAGTTTGTCAGTCAGTTTGGCTCAGGGGGCGTTAAGGCTGGTTCATACTCGCAGCTCGCTGGTCCATTTTTAGCGGTTTTCAGTGTGCAAAAGAACACGCAGTGCGTAAACAAAGTTCGTATGTGTACGCGCACTTTTGAAAAGATTTTGAAAGTGCGTACACATTGATTGTATGCGTAGTCGGACATATTGAAATTATTTAACATTTGGCGTATACGTATGCGCACACGCATGAAATTGAGTTCATACTTTGGCTAAGTATAAACGCTCTATCCGACAATCGAATGTGTGGATGCGCACATGCAGTCGCAGCGAGTATGTACCGGCCTGAAGTCACAAGACATAAATCAACAATGCTGTATAGCCAGGGAACATGCTCCATATCCATAGAGCTATATTACATTCCTGTAGCGTTTCTTTCTTACGCTACGAGATCCGACCTGCTTGTAAACATTTTTAATTCGTGTGCGTGTTTGCAGAATATTAAGGAAATTAGATTGAGTGAATTTCGATTACTGTACTCTAAATGCAACGCGCAACATGCAAGCGCGTTTTGCACATGAGTATGAAGCACACGTAATAGGCAATGACGCAAGTGATGTGTTGAAATAGAGCATGAATCAGGTCCGGGAGGAGGGCATCCAAAAAGACGCTGAATATTACGATACTGACAATGACGGCTCTGGAACTGATACTCATCCGGTTAAAAAAACTTCACTGCAAAAAAACAAAAATCGTCTCAAAAGTGCTGTGGCCTCGTGGCTTAGTGTACCGAACTCAAGATCTCAGTGATACTGCAGATTGTGGGTTCGAGACCGGCTGGGGTCATGGTGCGTGTGTCCTTGAGCAAGGCACTTTGTCACAAGTTGCTTCTCTCCACTCAGGAGTAAATGGGTACCTGTGAGGGCAGTGATGGTTATATGTTTGATTAGCCCATGTGCGCTTAACTTGCAGCCGGGGTTGTATACTCCTCAGGGAGTTGAGAAGGCTTCAGGAATGAATAAGATGCCCGATGAGCAGGGTTAATAATATTGTAAGCGCTGTGATATAGTTTACTATGTTGAGCGTTCTTAAATGCCGGTTATTATTATTAATATTATTAAATGCTCATTTACTGATTGTGCTTTTCGGTTTTGGGCGTATCAGCTTCGATAACGCAACTGTACAGAATACAAACGCAGATATGCAAATAGACGAACAAAAGCCGTACAAAATTTGGAGTTATCCCTAGGTTTGTGCACAAACATGGATGCACCCAGCAGGCATCACTTTGTACATCGCTCTGGTAATTTAATATAGCTCTATGTCCATATCTTACCTGTTAAAGCTGCAACGTCCCTACTCCGACTGAAATTCAAATTCAAGAGATTTTCCCATACAGACGAATGATGTACTTTGTATGTTGCCATTTTTCATGACTCCAGAATTGCGGCCATTAAGCAAACTCTTGAGACTTATTCAGAAGCAGCTTCCGAGTATCAGATCATCCTGGATGGTGACCCAGACTACATTCCTGCTCTTAAAGGTGCGCCCTCCTTTTGTTGTGCATTATTGTAATTGACTGTAATTTATATTTTATAAAGGCTGATCAGGGCCCATTTTCATAAAAAAGAAAATGACAACTTTAACCACTAATCTGAACTCAACAGTCATTAATTGACTAGTGAAATAATAAACAACATGGATTACACGACGATAAAACAGACAAAAACGCACCACACGATTTGTGGGGTGTGAACGGTACTTATGGTACATTTGCAAGTCTATTCGGTCCCTCTGGACTGGTTTCCTTTATTTCCAACTAGTGAGTAGAGCGAACGTAAACGGCAACCAACAAAAACATGACTGCCTGGCCTGGAGCCACGCGTGGCCCGGGCTGATCGCGGCTTCTGTGACTGATTTTATTCTTCAAATGTTGCCGTATAAGCCACCCGAAGTATAAGCCGCAGGGACATTTTTCAGCGTGAGAATCAACGTATAAGCCGCGGCCTATATTCCAAAAATTACGGTAGTTTTATTTTTTGCTTTACACACCAAGCATGGAATATGAACTCATGATTTTTGGACGTGATGACATCTTGTGCTCATGTTTGTTTGACAGGCCAGGGTGAAACCTACGTCCGTCTGGCTAGATCCTCACTACATCAGTACTTCAACGGGAGAGCTGTGGACTACGTCAAGTCAGCCATCCAGGTCTTGGCAAGGTGAGATTGTTACAGAAATGAATAATCACTTATGGAGTGCGCTTAACCGTTATTGATATGGAGCTGGTATTTTTTTTTCTTTTGTTTTTAATTTTTTTTATGCAAATCGCCCATCACAAGCCCTAGGGCACTCGAGGTGTGGGCTACTTAGGAATATGTGGAAGAACCAGCCCCTCACTGAAACAAGATAATCTAATCTCTTCACAGCATGAATAGGGTCGGGATGGGTAACTATAGTCCAGTGCAAGACATTAATAATGTCTCTACCCATATTAAGCGTAGAAGTGCCAAAGCCCAGGACTGGGCTCGAACCCACAACCTGCAGAATTACCCACAGACCTTGAATTCAATGTGCCAAACCACTAGGCCACGGCACTTCCACAAATGGTATGCCAAGAACAGGATGTGCAGCCAAGCGTAAATATAAACAATAGGCACCACACCGAATAGAGTGGTCCTCCCCCTTCTCTTGTAAATGAAATCTTTGTTTGAAAAAGCTCCATCTATTCATCACATTCCCATTCGATAACAATATATTTGAAACATGGATTGAGTATGTGCAGGAATGCACATTTAGACAACAGGCCACGTGGTCTTTTTCAAACCGCGGCTATGGCCTTTGTGCGTATTCAAGAGGTTATATAAGATGCAGGGAACCAATGGTCTAAATTTTGCACAGCAGATTGGCCGAGTAGAAACATGCTACTTATGAAATATGGTCCTCATCAAAATACGTCTAAAGAACTAGACGTGTTGAATTTATTGAAGTTCTTTTTGTAATGGCTTTGGTGGGTAAGAAGGATTTGCAAGACAAAATAAAAAATATGTGATATCATCATGACACCATCTACATGTATTGGGCAATTTATATTGGACAAGTTACTATGTTTGCTTGTCAGGTCCATGAAATAGGCAATGATAATGTCAGTAGAAAACCATGTGTGTATTGCGGACAACAGCCATAGCCGCAGTATGAAAAAGACCACCTGGCGGGTTGACATCTATAGGCGCATTCCTGTTTCAACCATATTGTTCTTGAATGAGAGCGTAATGAATAGATGGAGCTTTTTTCAAACAAAGCTCTTTTCTAATTAAACCCTTTTGATCATCTCAGTGTGAAAAAAATCTGACTTGCAATTTTTGTACTTGTTTGGAGCTGCCTCACTGGGTTCTCACATTCACACGAAAGTGGGGGGGGGGGGGCTCCAAATGCAATGAATAGAACCACTCCACTCAGTGTGGTGCCTATTTGCGTTTACGCTTGGCTGCACAGCCCGTTCTTGGCACACCAGCCTCCCATCAATAACAGATGGACACCAGGGGGTCAACAACCCAATGAACTCGGTTCTAATTAAACCCTTTTGATCATCTCGGTGTAAAAAAAAATATGACTTGCAATGTTTGTACTTGTTCAGAGCTGCCTCACTGCGGCCCGATCTCAGCTGCGTCTGGAAACTACTAGGCGATGCATGCACAATGCTGCATCCATTGAGTGATAAACTTATCAGGTAAGAGAGGAACCTCATGGCTGCATATACCCTCTGTGACAAGTAAGGGGGAGGTATTAGTCGGTGTCACCGACGGTCGAAGTTACCCCACCTGGGTCTATAGGTCAGAAAATTGGGATACTTTTTTTTCTGGAATCTGTTGAAGATTTACCCTCTATTTAGATCTGGGCCCAGGTTGGCAATTCAAAATGTCACCAACCCTACCACCTCTGATTGTAACCCTTTTCCCAGAGAGGCTTTTATAGCCTTGAACTGGGGGGTTTCAATTTTTTTTTTATTGTGGATTGTTTGACGAATAAAAAAAAAAGTAAACAAATGTGCCTGTTTGTTTCACACAGATCCGTATCCCGATCAGTGGTCCAACCACTTGTTCGCTGCATCCGTCAGGCGCGATCTGGTGTGTGAACCAGTGCATGGATCACTGATCGATATCCAGATCTGTATGAAACAAATAAGCCGCTAGTCATATTTTATTGAGGGCGCTGTCTGGCCTCATAACAAGAGTCACTTTTGGGCACTCATGTCAACTGGGCACAATTTCATGGCTGTGCTAACCAAGGCATTCTGAGCTTAGTCATTCGGTGCTTAGTGAGCACTAGCACAGAAATTCTGCAATAATCGCGTAAGCACAGAATCTTTAGTTACATGGTGTACGCATGTGCACAGGCCAAAATTCCTTGCTAATGAAATATGCTATAAACCGTGAGTGCACAATTTTCAAAATCTTATGAACAGCTTGGCTGCGGTACCCGCCGCTATATCAGATTTGAACCAGCCAACCGACTCTGGCAAGCTCGTTGGTCGAGTGGTAAGACATCTGCACTAGAAAGCTGGAGGTTGTGGATTCGAGTCGCACCCGAGTGATTTTTCCCCCCAAATAATCTCTCGGGATAACACTGAGTATACAGTGTTTATAAAATTTTAAAAAGTCAGTGAAGGGCAAAAACCCAATATTGAATTTTCAAAATGTTCTGCTTTAGTCAGCAGAGATTCTTTGCTTTCAGTAAAGCAGAGCCATGAAATTGGTCGCAGATTTGTGCAAGTTAAACAGGGCTTGTGATTGGCTAACAATGTTGACAAGCAATTTTCAACCAGGGCCCAGTTTCATGATGGAATCCATAACAGTTAGTGGAAAATTCCGTTGGCATATTTCACAGGTTAGCAAGGAATTTATTTTGGCTTGTGCACATGCGTACATCCCATAATTAAGGATTCTGTGCTGATGGGTTTAGAGCAGAGGTTCTTGCGAACCATTAGCACAGAATTCGACGTTACAGATTCCTGTGATATTGGCCCCCAGGTGCCTAAAACCATAGGTTACATTGTGCGATATTCATGCGAACATTTTGCTCACACAATGGAGAAACCAAATAGTACATTGCCTTGTATTATCATGTTTGTTTCAGTGTTGTAATTCATCACAGTGTGAAGTAAATTTATGAAGGAATATTGGGGAGGAAGGGTTAATCTGTGGTCGGGCCAGGCCTTTAAAAAGCCCAGCCATGCCCGGGCCTTCAGGCTTTTACTCTTGCTATTGTGAGCCACAAATCACCTAACAATAGAGCATCAACTAATCAATAAAGCCCAGCCTCTGCCAGGCCAGGCCTGGTTGTATCCCCTCCCACACTAATCTGTACCCATTCACGGCTGGATCAAAAGATGCCTCAGCTGTCAGTCAAGTCTGGGTGAATTAATGGCAGTTTATTGTGTACAATCAGGGGATTATAGAAGCCCAAAGGCCTGGGCGTTCCAGGGGCTTGGCCAGGCTTTTCAACGGCCTGGCCTGACCACAGATTAACCACTCCACCCTTACATTCTTCTGTCTTTACAGCATACCAGTTCCAACTAACCTGCTGGATCATTCATTCCGCAAGGGTAGCTCTCAGAGTAAGAAGCAACTGCTTGCTGTCGGAGCCAGGTACCAAAACTATTGTGACTAATTTTCCAAGGCCAAGACCTACATCATAACATTGAATTTCATGTGTAGCTTTCCCCATATCCATGTAGTTTTCCCCAAAACAATTTCTAAATTTAAACAATCCTGAAATGTTATCTTTAAAGAAGAAACACTTTGACCCGGAAGACTGTTCATTTCATATGAGCAGGTTGTTATTCTGTTTAAACGTGACTTTCGCTTGATATTATTGGGACATGAAATCTGAGTAATAATAAAGGGATAAAAGTGTGATGACCCGGTCTTTACCACGTCAATAATAACCGAGGAGGGGCGTGACCACTGTTAATGGACCGAGCTCAAGTCGAGGTCCATTAACAGCCGTCACGACCCTTCAAAGTTATTATTGACTGGTAAAGACCGGGTCATTTTTATCCCCATTCTAAATGCCTTCTTACGAAAAATGCAAAAACCTCCCGTAAAAAGGACAAAATGCAAAGCTTTTTCACCCCACTTTTTCTCCCATTTGCTCAGTACAAAACACGGCCCTGTGAGCACGACGCACGAGATGCAGCGTTTTATACGTGCGCATTAGCGTTGTCTTACATTATGAAGTTCAGTACATCTTGTGCGCGCACCTACTACGCTCTCCCTGTTGCGTATCGGCTGAGAACAGCTGGTTATGACGCGCCATGTTTAAACAACTTCCAGCCGTGTTTAAACAACCGTTTAAACACACCCACGTGACAGGCTCTCGACCAATAGGGATAGTGAAACTCGCTGAGGCATTTATGAATGCACATCAAAGGTTTGGGAAAAGCTTGCTCATTTATACTGTCGGGTAATTTCAAGTTAATAGCCTTTTACTTTTTACCAAGGACAATTTTAACTTTCAACTCATTAACAATTAAAAACAAGAAATAAATGGGCCGACACCTTTCGGTTGTTGAGCTCTTAAATACGAACGAAGGCCATAGCCGCGGTTTGAAAAAGACCACTTGGTTGGTTGTCGTATGTATGTGCATACTCAATCTATTCATGTTTCAGCTATAATGTTTTTGAATAGGAGTGTAATGACTAGATGGAGCTTTTTCAAAATAAGCTTTCATTCACACGAAAGGGGGCTCCAAGTGCGATGAAGATGGCCACTCTATTCAGTGTGGTGCCTATTGTTTGCGTTTACGCTTGGCTGCACAGCCCCGATCTTGGCATACCAGCACCCCATCAATAACAGCCGGACACAAGTAGGATGCCATGGGATGCCATAACATGGATTTGTATTTCTTTTATCCCGCACATTTTTACTATTCTATTCTTATGAAATGGTTCGTATTTACATATATCAGTGGGATTTAATAGTCTGCTTGAATGATTACATAGACCGGGAACAATGAATCATGGTTGGAAATCTGCACAAAACATCATTTACTCCTTCAGGGAACAGGTATGGACCTCGTGTCATAAAGTCGGCTGTAATGAAACTTGTTCTGTTGCTGTTCTTCCTGTTTTAATCATAGTTTTGTTTTAAGCTCAGTTCAATGTTAATTTTTCTGGCAGATGTTACGGTCGGGCCTTAAGAATCCAGAGTAGTTGCGCCGCTCTGTGGCATGACCTTGGAATGAATTACTACTACCAAGCACTCAATAACTCAACTGGCTCAATACAGCTCGCTGACAAGGCTCTACAGGTAGGACATTTATACATTTATTCAAATTTATACAAATTTATTCAAGATAAACTATCTCACGTGACTTATGACCTCATCATGTTCCAAATAGACCAATCACAATCAGACTTTTTATAACATGGGCTGTGATTGGTCAATTTTCTTTTCTATGCAAATTTGCCCCGAACAAGGCTTAAAAGCCACTCTAGGTACGGAGCTATGAAAAGAAAAAGAATCAAAGATGCAAGAGGTAGGAATTAATATTCCTCTTGATAAAGCAGGAAAGATCGGTCGTTTTTTATTTGTCCACGTGCGCTTAACTTGCAGCTGGGACAGCAGCTGAGGATGTTTCAAGAATGATTGTTGCTCCTGTTGAGCAGGGGTAACAACAATTGTAAATGCTGTGATTTAGGTTAACTAAAAAGAGTGTTCTAAATGCCATTTATTGTTTATTCTTGTGTGTGGAGAGAGGGTAATTGTGGTAAAGTGTCCAAGAACACAATCACCAGTATCCCAGCAGGGTTTGAACTCTCCCTCCCTCATCCCCTCCGTACCTCCCCGCATCCCCTCTGTACATCCCACCCTCCCTCCCTTTGAGTGACAATGTGTCAAATCAGGTTCTATCCTAGTGTGAAGACGACACCTTTTGTTGTTATTTTTCTCTCTAGTGCTTAAAGAAGGCCCTTGTAGTTGACAGCACCAACTATAACCACTGGACTGCACTGGGAGTTATAGCTTCTGGCAAAGGTACTTTTATGCTTGTTTTTTTACGGGACCCCTTCCTTCAGTAGATGCTGTTTTTTTTTTTAAATAAGGTACTGTAATATCACTACCACTATTGTGCGCTGTTAGCCTACCATTTCAGCTCTCACAGTATTGAAGCCTCTCTGACCTGGACGGAAATGTGTCGCCCACTCCAACCCATACTGACACTCAATAAGAATGCATCACTTATACATTGTGGCAGTCAGTGGAAATGCATCGCTTGCATATCATTGTTTTTAGACTTGGCTTTATGTAGGCTTTCACTCGTGTTGTCACAACTTGCTGGTCAGCTGATTGAAGGACGACCATGTGATTATTTATGGTATTATTTGAAGTAAGCTCTGCTAAAAGTTTCACTAAAAGTTTCAGTGATGCATTTTCATTGACTGTCAGTATAGTTCTCATACAAGACTTGCTTGCGGAGGCAAAGATAAATTAATGTTTATTTCAAGTATTACAAATCCAGGTTTGTGGTTTAATTCAGCAACAAAAAAAGGGGCCTTGATGAGTGTCTTGGAGGTAATTTGTGTTGATGCCTCTTGTATTCTCGACTCTCGGAATGGGCGCATTCTCTGTCTGCTGAGATTCCTCCCGGATGCTGCCCAACTGTATGCTGTGTCTCATCCATGGCCTTGATCAGATACTTCATCATTGACGTTTTTAGCCGCGTCGCATCGCAGACGGCGCTCTATAAGCGCTTAGCGTTGTTCTTATTATTGTGCCAATTTAGTCACGTGACATTTTTCTTTGACGAAACTCTCACACACGCAAAGTCTATGAGACCGTAGGCTGCACTGTGCATGTGTCTATGACGAAACTGTCACGCACGCAACTCAACAACGCGGCTACTGCACGAATTCGTGCTTGTTTGGGTTTGTTTGTTTGTTTGTTTGTTTGTTTTCTTTCTATTTTTCTATTTTTTATATATATATTTTTTTTATGGGTTGTTTATCTTATTTTATATATATATTTTGTTATGGTTTATTTTGTTTGGGGGGGGGGGGGGGGTTATCACTCATTTCTCCAGTCAGCAGGCCTCCTTGTACACTAGGAGCTTACCCCTCTGTGAGGCATCTCACAAGGTGTTGTGCAGCCTCCTTCTAAAGGCTGTACTTCCTGCTGGAGATTCCTCACTCGGTATCCCAGCATCTACTGCCTCATCACGTCCATCGCCAACTTAAGATTCTTCTTTTCATAGCGCTACTCGGAAGAATCGAATACTCACTGCCCGTAGGGTAAAGCCTGTATCTGATTTCCACCTTTCAATGAAAGTTAACCATCTGTTCAGCCTACTCATTCCCAATGTCCCGTGCTGGTTTGCCAGGATCAGAGCTGCGCAGCCAAGCGTAAATGTAAACAATAGGCACCACGCTTTAGAGTGGTCCTATTCATCGCACTCGGAGCCCCCCTTTCGTTGAATGAAGGCTTTGTTTGAAAAAGCTCTATCTATTTATTACACTCCCATTCAAGAACAATATAGTTGAAACATGAATGGATTAAGAACGTGCAGGAATGCACATATATGTCAACCGGCCAGGTGGTCTTTTTCAAACCATGGCTGTGGCTGTGGTCTGTATTTAAGAAGTTAGCGTAAAGGTTCCATATACTTCATCAGAATTAATTTGTAATGTAGCGTGTCCAGAGAAATATGAGATTTTTTTTATAGATCGTGTTTTTTTTAGCTGTCATTTTGAAAATGCTGGCTCGTTTCTATTTCAGATGTGGACAACCTTGGACTAGCGCAACATGCATTCATCAAGTCCATACAAGTAGAACCTAATGTAAGAACCCTGTTTCGGAAGTAGACAAATTTTACGACTGTATTCCATTAAATATATTCCTCCACCACAGAGCTATAAAATACTTATATTTAGTATAGCATTAGTGATTCAAAAGTGGTGATTCGATTTACATCTATAATCAAGTAATCATCTGTAGTCAGGGGGAGGGAGAGGTGAGTTGGTCTCAGCGATGGTTGAAGTTACCCCGCCTGGGTCTATAGGTCTGAAAATTGGGATAATTTCTCTGGAATCTGTTGAAGAATTATACTTGATTCAAATCTGGGCCCAGGAAAACCATAAGGGTGGTACGGTTGGCAATTCAAATCGTTGCCACCCCTGCCATCTCTGATCGTAACCCTTAACAACTTGAGTGCTTTTAGCCTTGTATTGGGTGATTTCAATAAAAAAAAGTCTTCTGTAATCAATTGACGGCTTCACTGATGAATATGATGAAAAGTCGTTGGAATTCAACTAAAAAGTTGTTGCCTGAACTAACCTTGGTTCATTGTGTCTCAGTGTGCATCGGTGATCAAAGTAACCATCTGCAGTCATCTGTAATGAATTGACGGATTCATTGATGAAAATGAATAAGTTTTTAACATTCCTGAATTAGAACATCGTGACTTGTACCATCGTAGGATCTCTGTATCGTTGTGTACACCTGTTATCAATTTAATCATTTGTAATCATCTGTAATAATCTGTAATGAATTAACCTTCAGTAAATTGACATTCCTGAACCAGAACGTTGTGGCCTGGACCAACCTCGGTGCCCTGTATCTCACCCAAGGCAACGTGGAGTTGGCGCACCAGGCCTTCAAGATATCCCAATCCCTAGAGCCAAGCTACGTCCGTTGCTGGATCGGTCAGGTTAGTCACTGCCAATAATGCCAAGGCTCTATTTTAATAATTTATTTATTTGGTTTATTAAACCATTCAAAACGATAATAATAGGGGTATGCAGCTGGGCACACTTGACTAATAAAACTTGTAAGCCACCCCTGCCCTTATCAGTAGTCCCATTGCCCTCTTGGTGGGAAAAAGTATCTTATGATAAGGTGTCCTGCTCAAAGACACAACCATTATGACCCCTTGGATGGGCTCGAACCCACAATCTGTAGTATCACGTAGATCTTGAGCTTCAATTTGTCGAAACAAGGGGGTCAAGACTCTAACAACTTGAAAAAGTTGTAGCAGGGCCCAGGAATGAGCTACAGCAACACACAATACGTCAAATTAAAGCCTAAAAGGAAATACCGCTATCTCAATTTTTAACTTCTCCAGCTTTCCATCTGTTTCGTGGTGCCAGGTCACGAAGATTCGCACAAGTTGCAATGTGGTCAACTTTTGAGAATTTACAGCCTGAATATTTGGCGTTGGCGTCATAAATTTGCTCGTATTTGCCTGAAGTGCGAACCAGCCTTTACCCTTAAGATATGCATAGTTTTTTAAGAATCGTGCCTTTAAAGACAGCGTGCACATATTGTCGGTGACCAAAGAGAACTGGAAAGTTGTAATCTAGTGTAAATGTTGGGCTTTTTTCTTCTTTTGTCAAGGCACTGGTAGCAGAATCTACCATTACGGCAGAGGCCATGGACTTGTTCCGACACACGACGGAGCTAGCGACCCATGTAAGTAACATTGTTTATTGTTATGTTAGTTGGGAGTGTAGAGAAAAAGAGTTGACCGAGTAACCCGATTGTTAGCGTTTGTGACTCGTATTTGGAGAGTCTGGGGTTCAAATCCAACTGCTAGTTTTGTGAATAAAAATATACTTACTCCAATAGAAAAACCAGCCTATCACATTCTTGATGAGCCATCTCATATTGGAATGACCTTGCTGTACTCATAAAAAAAAAATGCAGGTTTTTAAATGAACTGAAATTTTTTATCATGAGTCCGACTACTGTGATTTCGAGCAAAAATGTCAGCTCAATCTGATAATTAAAAAAATAGTTGAACGATCGTTAGATAAGGTAATGGGGCTTTGTTTAATAAAAGATAGGTCAAACAAATATTTATTAACTTTTTTCTCCCAGAACTGCATTTTTCAAAAGTTTTAATATTAGTATTCAGTCGGCATATTAAGTCTGAACAAGTTCTGTTTAAGTGTTGTTCTGATGTTCCTCTCCCCGCCTGACAGAGTGAGGGCGCTATTAGCTACGCCCACTGGGTCTGCAAAACCCTCCTGGACCCCTCCCTGGACCTAACCTCACAGCTGTACCGTTACAACATCATCCAGATGGATGCGGTTGCCATGGCAACTGTTGGTCTGGATAAGGTCACAGGTGAAAGTTGCTGCCTCTGAAGTTGTTTGTCTTATTTTCATGAAGGTTTTAAAAACTTTCAAGCAAAATTTTAACCCAATGAAAAATAGTATTAACCCTAACCCCTCGAGGGTGCATGCAAAATCATATTAAAACTAACTCACAAGGGTGTGTGGAAAATCACATTAAAATTGGGGGATTCAGGACTGTTAGGGTTAAAATTGGAGGACTGTTATGGTTAATAATATATCAAAAATTTGTTTGGTTTTAACAAAATAAGCCTAGAGTATCAGGAAATTGAAGGTTTTATTCTTGCCGAAAAAAAATCTTTGATTCCCCCCTCATTTCCATGTTAGTCATTTTGTCTGATTATTCTTATATCTGTTGAATCCATACACTGGATTCCGGCACAAATTTGTATGCATTGCTTTCATTCCTCTGTATCCTTCTTAAACCCTAATCTTCCCATATCCTTCAATCTCTTGAATACGAAGGACGGCCGTAACCGCGGTTTGAAAAAAGACCACCTGGCCGGCTGTCCTCTATACGCGCATTCCTGTGCATACTCCATCCATTGATGTTTCAACTATATTCTTGTTGAATTGGAGTGTAATCAATAGATGGAGCTTTTTCAAACAAAGCTTTTATTCAGCACGTTCTTGGCATACCAGCCCCCCCCCCCCCCATCAATAGCAGCCAGACACAAGGGGTTAAAATCAGAGCTGTAGTCGAGTCCCTGCAAGTCTTCCACAAGTCCTTTCGCAAGTCCAGTCAGAATGTCCTTTCAGAAAGCCAGTAACAAGTAACTGGATGAACAATGACAAAGGAATGCCTTTGTCAAAGCTCATTTGAATAGCTTGTAATTGGAATTAGGACTGGGGGGCTTGTGACGGACTTGCAGGGACTTGTGATGGACTTGTGATGGACTTGTGATGGACATGTGATGGACTTGTGATGGACTTGTGATGGACTTGTGATGGACTCTACTACAGCTCTGGTTAAAATCCACCATGTGGTTGTGGAAGATTTTGCAAAACCCAGCCACTTTTACTTTACATGGGTCTAGATTCCCCCCTTGTTTTTCAGTGCAAAGAATGTGTCATTGGGTTTGCATAATGATCGATATTGTAGGATTCGAGGAGGCTCCAATCAACAGTGCCTGGTGAGTTAGGATAAATGAACCCTAACACCCGTGGCATTTTTACTAGGAGGCTTCCTCAACCTGTCAAAATCCAACACTGTGCAGTATACCTATGGCACAATCTTTGGACTTGGACAAATTGGGGCATCATAGCTCCATGTATCAAAAGTAATGGTGCCAAGGCCCTACAGTCCTGAACCTATTAAAACTTGACAGAACCTGCTGTTGGAGTTTGTAAGGCTTGGGATAGTTAGGGTTAATGAATCTATATATACAATCTCACCAGGCAATTTATTTGTCAAAATAGCATTCATAGAAAATAATTTCCTCTAGCTTTGCAGGCCAATAGTTTGTATTTTTGGTTTTTTTAGTAACCGTGCTTTTGTAATTTATGTTTCAGATCGAGTCCAAACCGATGCATGTGCCTACACAATGTATGGACTTCTATTGGAACGCCAAGGCTTACATAAAAGTGCCGAAAAAGCTTTTGCAAGGTATTCTGTAATCTCACTCGCACCGTCGCTTTCAAGATAAAAATGGGGGCATGAGACTTGGGTATATGGCATTATGACACCCTCCAAACAAAGATATTGACAAAATGGGGAGACCATTAACACAGGGCAAGATAGCTTGTAGATCCACAGGTATGTATTCCTGAGATTACAAGTTCAAATCCAACTACTGCCAGTTTTCTTTGTTCGTCCTCAAGATTTTCTTCAAGAGTTCTTCGATACTTCTTTTAGCAAATTCCAATAAATCATAGCTGACATAAAGGGAAAATGTAATTGTGTAAGCATGGCTGTAAATTTCATATTGCAATGTGGTTTAAACTATACCGTAACAATACAAGTATTTGTACAAAATTGTAAGTTTTCACTTTGAACATTTGACAGGGCGTTGGAGCTAGTACAAGATGAGCACGATCAGGAACAGTTGAACGTAGCCATTGCTAACCATGCAAGGAGTCTGTGGTAATTATCTTACAAAACATGTATGGTAAATTTGACTGAAAAACTTTTGCCACCCATAAAAATACTAGGGGATTACCCAGTCTTAATGAATAAGCCAGTTCGGTATCTCAAAGGTCAAAGGTTATTCGGGATAAAATTGCTGACGTAATGTCATGCCCATTCTGATTGAATTGAACACGTGCGCATTGTGCGACCACCTTTTGCGTTGTCACGCGGGTCATTCGGGATAAAATGTCATTGTGCACATGCGCAGTTGAAATACCGAACTGGCTTATTACTAAAACACCAAGTTACGACAATCTATATTTCTTTAATATGTATCATTGTTTCAGAGTGATTTATAGCATTTTTCGTGTTTTGATTTTGTTGAACCGTTAATGTTTTATGTTTCTGATTGTTCAGTTCTGTCGGTCGTTACGAGGAAGCTGTGAAGCAGCTACAAGCAGTCACGCCTCTCATTCAGCTTGGGGATATCTGCTGCCTAGCCCTAGCCCTCTACAAGACAAACGGCTTGCAAGCCAGCTATCAGGGTAGGCCTTGACTCATCCCAGCCCAGCCCAGCCCAGCCCAGCCCAGCCCAGCCCAATACAACCCAATACAACCCAATACAACCCAACCCATCCCATCCCATCCCAACCCAAGTTGCAGTAACCAGCTTAAATCAATTACAAACATGTATCACAAAGCACCTGTCAATTCCTTGCCCAAGTATACTCTTGCACATTCAGGCTAAAGAAAAAGACAACTTAATCGATTCAGTCAATCCACTTTATAAAGTGAGTTACATTTGGTGAAATATAGAGCAGATTTTGTTCCTCATTCACTAAAGATTTTTCCCTTTGTCAAGAAGCCTCATAAAACCATTTCCAAGTCAAATCTGTCAACAAAAGTATCATTTTCCTTTTGTTCTTTTTCTTTGATAACAGCTTATGAGCAAGCACTGCAGTTGGCTAGCGATGGAGGCATCCGATCTCAACTGTTAGCATGCCTAGGCATGGTGGCTTTCCAGTGTGGGGATAACGATCGTGCCAAGACCCTACTCTTCCAAAGGTAAGCCCCATTTTGAAATTATAATAACAATCTCATTATTAAACACAAAATGACCAAAAGGAGAACGACGACAAATCAAAAAATTAGAATATGGATTGATATAATTTGATAAGAATAAGATTTTTGATATTCTTTTTATATTCTCAGTCACAATATTGCTTGTATTATATAAGTTTGTTTTTTAAGGAAACTTGTTGTATACTGTACAATTTATTTACAGTTTTTGGTGAAAAAAAAGATGTATTGTGATAAAAGAAACACACAGGCAAAACCTCTTCATATTCATTGGGCAAAATAAAACAAAACATGATTAGCGTTTCCACCTGCTTGCTGTTTAAAGGCAGCTTGTTTTGTGTTTTTTGTTAAAACTTAAAGGAACAAAATTGTTCCCACCAGTTGATCTGTTATTTGTGTTGGATCAATTTTGTGGACTGCACTTTTGGTGGCAGCCATCTTGAAAAAATGGCAGCCATCTTGAAAAAATGGCAGCCATCTTGGGAGAAACAGCAATGCGACCACAAGTACAAATTACTTTTTGGGGTTGGGCGCTGAGGCTTAAAGGTTCAAACCTGTACAAAAGATTCTGCTAGGATCCAAAAGTTAGAACCTCCCAAAGTTTATTAATATTAACACTTTAGCCGGTTAAGAAAACAAGAAAAGAAAAACTGTGAATAGTCGTGTACAACAATCCTGAATATTTATTAGAAGTGGCCTGGGCAGCTGATTGATTTAGAACTTCAAATCCTCAGTGTTTCACTCAATTTACTCCCAGCTCCCAGGAGTCGGACCCATCCACCGAGGGTCTCCTAGCCCTCTTAGCACTTGGTGTTGACCAGGACGACCTGACGCTGGCCGCAGCCGCTGTGGCAGAACTCCAGAAACAGAAAGACAAGCCGGGCTTTGTCGCTGACGTCGCTTTTGCTGGGGCAGTGCTGTATGCACTACAGGTAAAGCTCAATACAAAATGTTTATATTAACTACTTGAATATGGGCGATGGCCATAGTCACGTTTTTTTAAAAGACCACCCTGCTGGTTGATGTCTAAAGCGCATTCCTGTGCATACTCAATCTGTTCATGTAACTATATTGTTCTTGAATGGGAGTGTAATGAATAGATGCAGCTTTTTTAAACAAGCTTACATTCACACAAGGAGGGGAGCTCCAAGTGCGATGAATAGGTGTGGTGTCTATTGTTTGCATTTACGCTTGGCTGCACAGCCTGTTCTTGGCATACCAGCCCCAGCCCCCCCCCCCCCCCCCCCCCCATCAATAACAGCCGGACACAAGGGGTTAAATCACTCGTTGACTACATCAACATATCACGTCAACACCCTCAACAGACGTAAGGGGGATGAAGGAGGCAGCCTACATCAGAACCTAGACTTAATCATTATACTGGGACAGGGGCGGAACAAATTCAAAGGAGTTAATCGGATCACACATCCGCAAGGTTTCAGATAAACATTCAGGTCATTCTACTAATGAAGACTGGAGTTCGCGGTTTAAAAAAATGTTGTATTCTGATCGAAGATTAATACATTTATTTGGAATTATTTGGAACTTTCATGCTAATATAAAGCAATTATACATTTTTTTTTTTTTTTTTTTTTTTTTAAAGACTTTTTTTAAAGACTTTTTTTGAAAGACCTTTTTTTCTTGAGCTAAATTTTTCCAATGTCTGTATTTTAGGGTCAGAACCAACTTGCATGCAGACAGGTTACCAAGGCAACAGGAAGGTAAGTCATAACGGCAATGAGGCGCTTTAGAATAATTATCACCCCAACCTGTCGCTCATGAGCAAGAGTTCCTGAACATTCTCAACTCTCTAGGAAGTGGACCATAACCCTGTTTGCAATCACTACGTTCAGATATCGTTTTAGTTACAACGGTAAAAGTTAAAAACGGCAATTCACCACGGGTGGCCGGTCGTAAAATTAAAACGCACCGAGCGTTTTACCTGTAAAAGTGGATATAGACCAATAAAAACAGATATTTTAAGGGGGTGCCTTTAGGCAAATACAAACCATATGTTGATCTAGGGTCTACGTGGATTTTTCATGGATTTCGTGGATTTTTCATTTTTGAGCAACCTCACCCCTGAACTATAGAATTAGGAGTTTTCAAATGTAAAAAAATAGAAATCCCAAAATTAGCATTCTACGTTGTACATCAGGACGCCTTGATGTAACTTTACACTCACTTTGTGCTGCCAAGTCACATACATGCATATCGTTTCCTTGTTGAGTAAACTTGGCATTGATGTACGGCAGGGGTGTAGTGCAACATCAAGTTAACTTTGTAATACTTGACAAATTGTGTATGTCCTCCGCTGTGATGTCCAATTGCAACATTCTAATATTCTTCAGACATCCTGGTTTGCCTGAGCTCTGGCGACTGACGGCAGAGATCATACTCCAACTCGTACCGGAAAAGGCAAAGGTAATTGGTCAGTTTACTTTTCACCTTTGCATGATGGGTAATTCTTGTGCTGAATGCGCTGCCTCTAGTTGGAGATTATCTAAGGATTGTTCAAGGAGCTAATTTAAAAATCTTCCCAAAGAAACCAAAAATTGAGCCTTATTCCTTTCCGTCTTAAATTAGTAGAAAAACAAAATTGGTTGCTTCAATTCTTTGACAACCGAAACTGGCTCACAGCTGCTCATAACAAAATCCCAAATCTGCCAAAATCCAACACCATGTTGTGCTGTATTTTGATGGGTTCAGGACTGTAGAGCCTTGGCACCATTACTTTACATACAGCTGTGATGCCCTAATTTGTCTATGTACAAAGAATGTGTCACAGGTATACTGCAGTGTTTTGAAAGGTTCATGACACTTCCCAGTAAGTGCTACAAGGCTTGGGGTAAACCACACTGTTCTCGACAGCATATTGCACCTAAACAAATCAGTGTTGTAACCAAGTCATTTTTTCTCAAGTCACAAGTCAAATGTTCACAAGTCAAGTCAAGTCCCAAGTCAATTTTGTTCAAGTCAAGTCCCAAGTCAATTTTTTCCAAGTCAAGTCAAGTCCTGAGTCAATTTTTTTCAAGTCAAGTACCAAGTCTCAAGTCAATTGTTGCACATAGTAAATTCAAATTCCAATGACAAATGTCTATAGGCTGGCACGTATGCACTGTACAAAATCAACATTGCATGCCGTCTTGACGATTCTCCATGCAAATGTCCAGTGTTGCGGCCCTGCATACGTACTGGACACCCAGCTCGCTAGGCTTGGCATTTTTTCAACTGATATGTGCGTACGCCCAAAAGTTGTTTGTTTTAACAGAAGTGTTAATGTCAGCAAGTCAAATTTATTCAAGTCAAGTCAAGTCGAGTCACAAGTCATGTTCTTTCAAGTCAAGTCAAGTCTCAAGTCAAAAAAATCGCGACTTGAGTCTGACTCGAGTCCGAGTCAGCAATGCCGGTTTCACACTATGCTCTTACCCGGGTAATTGCCGGGTTAACGAAAAATTTTACCCGGGCAATTACCCGGGTAATGTGGAGCGTTCCCACTGCAATTCTCCGGGTTAGAAATTCTCCGGGTTAACTGCCCCAAAACCCCACTTACCCGGATAATTTCTAACCCTGCTCGCGAGGTGGGTTAACCCACCAATCTCGGGGTTAAAGACGACCTTGAGACGATTCTCCGGATTACCATCAGTAGTGTGACTGGTGGAAGTTACCCCACCTGGGTCTATAAATCTTCAAATTGGGATAATTTCTTTGGTATCTATTGAAGATTTATCCTCTATTTAGAAGGGTGTTAGGGCTGGGAATCTTAAAAGTGGCCAACCCCACCACCTCTGTTGTCGCCCTTTACCTAGAGTGGCTCTTAGCCTTGTATTGGGCGACTTCCATAAAATAAATTAGGTCTATGTGCAAAGCAGGAGAAAAGTTCACTTTCTTGGTATGTCTAATTGTTACAGGCAGCTGTAACCTGCAGCCGTGCAGCCCTTCAGGATAAAGAGGTGTCCAAGGTGAGAAAAGAAATTGATATACATGTATCAAACTAGATCTTTGGGGCCAATAGGTTGAAGCAATGATACTTTCCCTCACCTTCCCGCTCTGGTGTCCCAGTAGACTTTCAACATTTGTTCCCCCTCGTCTAATCAGCAGTCCAGTTATTTTTCTTTAAAATAATTTGGCAGTCCAATCTTGAATGTCACGCGTAAGCTCGTTCAATTTTTCGCTTGCTTATAAAAAACAATTCCCTATCATAAAGTAGGCAAATTTTACCACCCGAACAGGATGTATTTTATGGATAAGCAAAGGTCCTACAAAAAATTTTTTTGGTCTAATAAAATTCTTGGGCCATGATTTTGCTGCATGCATTTTTGCATCACAACTAAACCCTCAAACCCATAAGACTTGTTTACTATAAATCCCGATGACTGGGATGGGTGAATATTCTCTTTTGTCCAGGAATCGGTATCAACGTACGCCCTGGCCACACTGGCAGTCGGTCAGCACAGTCGGTCAACTACTGCTGACCAGCGGTGCCTAAGTGCAGCTCAGAAAGCAGTTCATCTCTATCCTGGTGAGACCGTGGTTTCTTTTGGTTGAACAATTTAATTGTAATATTATTCCAGAACTGCGATTTTCTTTTTTAATTGTTTTTTTTTATTATTATTATTATTATTATTATTATTATTATTATTATTTCTTTTTTTTTAATATATAAACCTTTTTTACTTCAGAATATTACATCCACATTTAATATTTTATTTAAATAATTGAGATATTAGTCAAGATTGATGTATTTTTTTATTATACAGTGGGCATAATCTAGCTTCTGATTATAAGGTAAAATCTTTGAAACCGTAATTTGAATTGAATTGATTGAACTGAATTCAGAACGATAAGTTGAAAATGGCGCTAAGGAAATGTATTAGCTAAGCAAAAATCAGCAATGAGCAAGTCGCAAACGAAAGAGTGTACACCAATGTAGTCTAGCTGTACCTAGATGTAGAACAAAAATGCCGATAGCTTTTTCCCTCGTTCTGTATCTCTATGGAATTCTTTGCCTGGTGCATCTTTTCCTTCATCTTACGATCTTTCCTGCTTCAAGAGGAATATTAATTCCTACCTCTTGTATCTTTGATTCTTTTTCTTTTTATAGCTCCGTACCCCGAGTGTTCAGTGCGAACTTGCATAAACAAAAGCATATTCAATTCAAGCTGTTAGCATGCATTTGATACAGGTTTTTGATACAGTATTTTCCACACTATTTTTGTCCCCATATTTTTACAGACTCACTTGAGAACTGGGCTGCTCTTAGTGCTAGCTATCTCTCCCACAGTATCTGGAACACAACGCAGCAGACGACAGAAGAGAAAACAGATAGGAGCTTTGCTTCAAAGATGGCTACGTTTGTTCAGTCCCGGGGTGAGAATAGAATAATGCACGGCCTCATGTTAAACTCGTAAAATATACTGAGAAAATTCATAAAACTCCTTTATACAATTTCGGTTCGATGCAAAAGGTCCTCGGATTAGGCAAACCATTTTTAGTAAATACTTTTGTGCCAGATTTGGAACTTTGGAAATAGATTAACTTTGAAGATGAAACAACTTCCAAACAATTTTGTAAATTTGTATTAACCGATTTCTTTTGGCATGAGAAAATCATTGGGTTTGTATTTTGTTTCTTTTTACCAGCTAAAAACTGTGGTAATTCAGCCATTCATCAGTGGGCGGAGCTACAAGTTGTGGTCAGCCTTATGCACGAGGGGCGTCTACAGAGAGCCGATGCACTCACAAGAAAGGTATCCACCCACATCCTGGTTTTTTTTGTCTTCCGGATTCAACCCCCAAGTGCTCTTGCCGCATTCAAATCCCTACCCCTAATAAGAGAGAGAAAAGAACACATTCTAGCTTAAAAATTTAGATTCGTCAAACAATCCACAAGGGAAACTGACTAGGTAAATTTTATATACATTTTCAAAGTGAACAAAGAAACTGGCAGGAGCGGGATTCGAACCTGCGACCTCTGGGTTACCGTACCGGAGGTCGCAGGTTCGAATCCCGCTCCTTCCAGTTTCTTTGTTCACATTGAAAATGTATTAACAATTTAGAGTTGAGCTCTATTTCCATTGGTACGTTTTCAGCCCATTGTGTCTGGTTCATTTTAGACCTATGCAAAAGCTATGGACTAAAAAGCGCAACGGCTATTTTTTCCCCACTTGGACGATAGATTGAGCTCACGCTTTAACACGTTGGTGATTCCGTGTGTACGTTGAATCACACAAAGTATGAACACTGCCTGCAACAATGTTTCTCATTTGTAAAACTACATCACCCCTACTCATAAAATCCATCTTCAAGTCCAACTTGTTGCCGCTGTCAGAAAAAAGAATAGGTCAGGGATAATGGAGGAGAAAAGTTTTTTCCTGTTTATACCCAATGTCAGTCTGCCCACAGTTATGAATAAATAAATGAAAACTTAGAGGAACAGCAGTCTAAACAAAACAAAACAGCAACAAAATATTTATTTATTCATTTCTTTTTTTATTTCCTAAACTGTTTCCCCCCCCAAAAAAAAAAATTGGAACACACACACACCCCTTACCCCAGGAAGGTTAAATAAAAATCTTTAGACCAGAATATTTACATTTATTTTTATTTTTTTATTTTTTTATTTATTTATATTTAAAACAAGGTTTTTGAGGAGCAGGGATTCTGCCCGCAGCTCTTTGAGGGTTGAAATGATTAAAACATAAAGACTGACAGTGGTATATATATGTCTGTACACTAGCTGGAGGCCATCCACCAGAAACAGCCTGATGTCAAGTCAACCTTACAGCTTCTGCAAGCCCAGGCTGTGTGCATGCAGCACGTCTCTAGTCAAAGTGTGGAACTCCTCAGGACCGTTATCTCCAGGACGACCCACCAGACCGCCGCAGCATGGCAGGTTTGTTTACAAATCTCGCTGACTTTTAAATACCATCCCAAAAGGCGACTTGCCCCTCCCAGGAAAACTTAAATAATAATGTATATTTGTAATGCACATTCACTATGATCAGGGTGCTTGGGTGCTACATTATTACCCCTGCCCTTCAGGCCTATTAATCATTCCTGAAACCTCAGCTCCCTGGGGAGTATACAGCCCCGGCTGCAAGTTAAGCGTGCATGGGCTTATCAAACACATAACCATCACTGCCCTCACAGGTACCCAATCACTCCTGGGTGGAGAGAAGCAACTTGTGACAAAGTGTCTTGCTCAAGGACACAAGCATCATGACCCCCCCTGCTGGTCTCAAACCCACAATGAGGCAACAGTGCCCCACTTTGCCCATTCTTTTTTTAGGAATTAAAGGAAAAATATATTATGATATAGGCATTTTATTTGAAACTATTCAGAACGCCATCTACTTCACAATTGGTACTAGGCCCCCTTCTGTTTGTCGAGTCACAAGTCACCATAGATACGTTCGAGTTTCGGGCCTTCAAACATGACTTAATATGCGCCAGGAATAAATATGAAATGTCCAAGTTTCACCCACACAATTGTTCATAATTATCTGGATAAAGAACGAAGAGGTATATAATTGCACTTTCTGATGCATGCAAACTTACAGGTAAAAAGACAAATGAGCTTCAACTTATTAATATCGGGATCTCATCACACATACTGTTGTAAATGTTTTTGTTTTTTTCAGTTGTTGGCCATGCTGTATGAGCAAGAAGGTATGGTCACCGCAGCAGAGTCGGCATATAGACAGAATCTATTGCACTCAAAGGGACAGCAGCTGGTCCCGTTACTCAGACTGGCTCATCTAGCTCTCAAAGCAGCCAAGGTAAGGACCGATAGTGGCCTGACTCACTCAG
The DNA here is from genome assembly GCA_037893225.1 of Hippasteria phrygiana. NCBI lineage: Eukaryota > Metazoa > Echinodermata > Asteroidea > Valvatida > Goniasteridae > Hippasteria > Hippasteria phrygiana. Next base: position 1,827,321 of record JAZGUH010000502.1, read on the forward strand.
TGAGTCAACCTGCAGATTGTGTCCGGTACACTCACAGGGACTAGCGGCTGGTCCCGTTACTCAGACTGGCTCATCTAGCTCTCAAAGCAGCCAAGGTAAGGACCGATAGTGGCCTGACTCACTCAGTGAGTCAACCTGCAGATTGTGTCCGGTACACTCACAGGGACTAGCGGCTGGTCCTGTTACTCAGACTGGCTCATCTAGCTCTCAAAGCAGCCAAGGTAAGGACCGATAGTGGCCTGACTCACTCAGTGAGTCAACCTGCAGATTGTGTCCGGTGCACTCACAGGTACTCGCGGTTAGTCCCATTACTCACACTGGCTCATCTAACTCTCGATGCAAAGAAGAACTTTAAACTGTTATAGTGAGTCTTGTTTTGTTTTTTGAGTCGCTAACCAAATTTAAAGCTGTTTCTAACCACACGTTAGGCAATTTAGATTGGTCCTAGCATGTATCTGGGTCATATAAATCAAAATGCGACTATCATAGTGCATTCTGGGAAGTGAGAGAACAATAGAATAATACATCATGACTAGCCCATGCTGAGATATATTGTTTACTTCTGTTACTATTTCGTTGCATTTCTTTCATCCTGTCGTTCCCGCTATGTTTTGCAGAACAGGAGACAAAGGTAGTTTACAGCAGCCCCCCACCCCCCCGGAAATTAACAGAAGCAAATAAGAAAGAACAAAATAAATAAATAAATAGAAAAAGAATACGAGGTGCGAAGTCAATGTCGTACTCAGTTGAATGTATATTTAACACTCAAAACCTGCTGAAAAGGGCCTAAAATTTATAGAGGTCATGGAACAGCATCAGGTCAGGGGAACTAGATTAGCTGGGCGTGCACCCGTTCATGGATATGTAACCAATTGCCAAACAAAATGGGGTAAATTTGGGGCAGTATTTGTAAAAAGAGTCAGTTTTTCCAATGATGGTTGGCCAACCACCGCTTTGAAAGTGATACAAAAATTATACTTTTCTTGAGAATGACAGCACACCAGCAGGTGCCATAATTTCACAGGATGCTCGAGATTTTAAGTAAGGTGTTTGTAAGTGTTGTATATTACCTAAACCCTTAACAGTCCTGAATCATCCAATTTTATTATGATTGTCCATAACATATTCTGGTGTCATACTGCTCTGTTCAAATGTTGCCGACTGTCAGAGTTGTACTCGAGTCCCTGCAAGTCCTTTCGTAAGTCCAGTCAGAAGTCCTTTCATAAAGCCGGTCACAAGTAAACTGGATGAACAATGACAAAGGAATGCCTTTGTCAAAGCTCATTTGAATAGCTTGCGATTGGAGTTAGGACTGGAGGGCTTGTGATGGACTTGCAGGGACTTGTGATAGACTCGAATACATCTCTGCTGACTGTGGTTTTATAGGTGAGCAGTGAAGAGCGTTGGTCTTCTCTAGTGTTTGAGGCCACCTCCGAAGTGTTGAAGCTGCAACCCACATGCATCATAGCTCACTTACTGCAGGGACTCTTACAACAGCACAAAGGCAATACAAGGTGAGACACACAAGTTGGGTTGTTGTTTTTTGAGCCATGGCAAGAGACCAAAAAGGATGCTGTGTGATATCCAAAATCCGGACACAGTGGATTCTTCTTGCAGTCTTTTATGTATAATTTTTAGGTGCACTGTGGAGCCATTTTGTGTCCAAATTGGATACCCCCTAGTTGCAACTCTACAGCTCTGTCAATGACCAAAGCCTTATATTAATTCCCTGTGTCCGGCTGTTACTGATGGGGGGCTGGTATGCCAAGAACAGGCTGTGCAGCCAAGTGTAAATGCAAACAATAAGCAACACACTGAATAGAGTGGTCCTATTCATCGCACTCAGAGCCCCCTTTCATGTGAATGAAAGCTTTGTTTGAAAAAAGCTCCATCTATTTATTAGACTCCCATTCAAGAACAATATAAATGAATGGATTGAGTACACACAGGAATGCGCCTATGGACATCAACCGGCCAGGTGGTCTTTTTCATCGTCCGTATTCAAGAGGTAAAACAGAGTGAAATATAATCTATATCTTATTGTTAAAATGTATCTTTCTGTAGTTCACTTTGTCTCAATCTAATAAGAAAATTCAATTTTAGTCACAGATTTATTGAAGGATGCTCTCCTCATCAAGACAGTAGAAGGCGCTGCTTTGCTCTCAATGTTTTGAGATGCACAAATAATTAAAAGTTTTTGGGGTTGTTTTTTCTACTTCATTAGGCAAGCCAAGAGATGCTTCCAGCAAGTACTTGAGATGTCTGCGTTGGACCGGGCAAACTTGGCTCGCTCGGTGGCTCGGTATCACATGACACAGTTGTACATCAGTAAGAAAGATGCCAGCGCAGCTCAGGTCAGATATATTCACACTGGATTTATTCCCCAAGAGAGTTTGGTTTGACCCAATTAAGTGGGATCATTTTTGACAGTAGTGTAGTCTGGAACTTTGTTTATGAGCAGGAAAATGTACTCAAATAGGAGTACGAAAAAATGTTCAAGTACCACAACACTGCATTTACCCAAAGTAATTTCAACTGTTTGGTATTTTCATTAGAAATAATATGTTGGTCCACATCTAGCCTTTCGGGGAGTGTAAAGTATCCTTATGACAAACCATTTAGGGCAAGACACAGCTTTGATCTCGGATATTGATCAAAGTAAATACCTCAATTTTTCCATATAAATATTTATTGTCACCTCTCGTATGACCGAGGTCAAAAGGGAATCTCAGCTTGTTCAGTCACAATACTAATAATGATGTGCTTATACATGTATAGTGCTTTTAATATACAAATGTCTCAAAGCGCTTCACAATTATTACCCCTGGTCATCAGGCCTCTACCCTCACAGGTACCCATTTATACTCCTGGGTGGAGAGCGGCAATTGTAGTAAAGTGTCTTGCCCAAGTACACAAGCACCATAATCCCCCGGCGGGGTTCGAACCCACATACAATCGCACATGATGAGTCCAACACAATACCAAAATGTGCATCTTGAAGGAAAGTTTACTCGAGGCAGAAAATTAACTAGGTTTTGCAACTTTGCTGTCGGTAAGCCCTAACTTGTTTGTTTTTGCTTTTTAGGCTCTGATAGAGGAAGCTATACAAGAACAGGACCCTAATCTTCATCTATTGCAGGAGCTTGTGTCATCAGCATAAACAATCTTCAAACTGCCCCGGGTTTCTGATAATATAAGAATACCTTTGAAACACAATATTTTGCCGTGGGTTGTGAATCGGCAAGAGCCGATTCGAAACAACACTTCCAGTCTTTGTCATATGGAGGGGGAATAAATTGCTGGTCATCAAGTTTAACCACTTTCGGTGTGGGCATCCAAAAAATTCTGATCTTGTTCAGACTCAACCCCTATTAAACTGCAAATGTTTTTTGTTTCTAATTTTGAAACTTAACTTTGGAAATTCTGTTTAAAGAAATTATGAGTCGGGGAAGATGTAAATTTTAAAAATTCATTGTAGAATACTCGGTGGTCAAGTAAATACATGTAGTCCGTAGTAGGCATTTTACTCTACTTTATTTCATTTACATGTATTTTTAATTCATCAAAAAAATCATTTACTTTTTACAAACAGTTCATAAAATAATGAAGTTACCAGCAGGCCGTGAAACATTTAAAGTAACTGATGTGCAGCAGAAAGTTCCATACAACAGCACTGAGTGACATGTAAATTTATAGACATAAAAGTGATCATATAAATGAATAAAAATCCCTCTAACCCAATAGCAGACCATCACGTCTTTGAATGAATATAAAGCAATGGGCTTTATTAAACAAGTCCCAATGCTACAAAATACTCCTAGTAGTATGCAGTACTCTTACTATTAGAAATTGTTGTACTATACCCCAAATTAATGCCTAGGACATTATTAGTGTTGACAGATCGGTCTATACAGTAGTACATAAGGAAACGACATGGATGAAATATTTGTATTGCTACAAACCTGTTGTTAATTTCTGTGTAGTCTTGTGTTAGATTTATACAATTCCCATTTTTTTTTTTCTCGGGTCAAAAAACAAGCAGTTTGAGTAGCAATGTGTAGCTCTCCGGAAGGAAATGAATTAACAAATATACATGTATTTACATCCTTCTCAATTAGAGGGGCATTTTTCCCGCGAAATAGAAGAATCAACAGTTCCTTAAATGATTTTGAGCAAATACTCTGCTAGATTTGAGCTCAATTAAACAAAATGTGTAACCACTTCATGTTGTAGGATAAATTTTCTAGCTTTGATTTTGCAATCTTATTTTCTCTTTTCCCATACTAAGGACCTTCTAGCCCAAATTATTAACATCGGTTTGGGTAAAATAGATTGTAATGTGGGTGCCCCGATAACACTTTCCTTTGTAAAGAAATAATAGTGTTCTTCAGAGTAAAAACGGGTTTGTTTCCCATTAAAACTAAGAGACCTCGCAATGCCTGACTTTGGAATATTCCTAGCATATTTTGCTTTAGTCTGAAAACAGTAGGACGGTGTAGATGTTGATCTGAAGCCACTCCTATTCTAAGAACATTAGAACTGTCAACAATAACAAAGAAGTCTGTCATTTTATGATTTTCTTTTTCCCATCCAGCATGGTTGCATCACTTGCCCTTTCAGTAGTACGGTCTCCTTGGGTTGTTCTGTAAAACAAACAAAAGAAGCTGAAATAGTATGGTGTACAAGAACTGAAAGTGATAAAGATGTTGACAGCCAATGTACGTTGTACACAAATAAAGACCTTCAAATTTACTTTAGGACTGCAACGCTTGCATAGATACTGGTAAAGTTGAAACCCCAACATGAGCATCATGAAAATTGAGATTATTGAAGATTTATCCTGTATTCATAAATGCCCGTCACGTGGGTGGTTTTAAGCAAAGTCTGTTGTGGCCCATCATGCCGGCGTTTATCTCTGGTTTCAGTAGCATGAAACTGAGAATATTTCTATTACCCCTGGACGGGATGCTAGTCCATCGCAGGTTACTCCCCAGCTAGAGAGAGGCAAGTGGGGATGAAGTGGCTTGCCCAAGGATGCTGGATTCGAACCCCAAATCCTAACCACTAGACCACATGGCCGATAAAACACTAACCGGTTTTAAACCCTTTTTTTTCCGGTGTCAGACTAAGAAATCTGGTCCCTTTTATTGGTTGAACACTCGTGCGACTAGTCACTCTCCTAATTACACAAGCGCAATACTACCGATGAGTCCATATTTAGAGTCCATGAATTCGCACTACACCAGTGTAGCATGAAATTTTGTCACATTGCACATGCCCAGTGATCGATAATATCGATAATTGGGAGAGTTGCCTGTCACGTGGGTGTGTTTAAACGGTTGGAAGTTGTTTAAACACGGCGCGTCATAACCAGCTGCGCGCACAAGATGTACTGAATTTCATAATGTAAGACAACGCTGCATCCCGTGCGTGTGCGCATGTGTTTTGTACTTGGCAAATGGGAGAAAAAGTGGGGTAAAAAAGCTTCGCATTTTGTCCTTTTTACGGGAGGTTTTTGCATTTTTCGTAAGAAGGCATAAAAATGTGATGACCCGGTCTTTACCAGTCAATAATAACCTCGAAGGGTCATGACCGCTGTTAATGGACCTCGCCTTCGGTTATTATTGACGTGGTAAAGACCGGGTCATCGCACTTTTATCCCATTCATAGGGAAGAGAAGCCCAAATTTCATGGAAGTCTGATATTCTGCTGCGTTCTCTGAATGCAAGGACATTTTTAGCACTACCCATTAAATAACTAAAGGGGTGTTTTACGAAACAAGGTAAAATTTGTGAACAAAATCATTAGATTGATCTGTGCATACTGATGGTAAAGAAGCCTTCTGCTCAGGTCATTATCAGCGTCCAGGCCCCAAGGCGGTTTTAAACGTACTTGTTTAAAACCGGACCAGCACATATTTATTCCCTTATTTAGGTGTGGTGTGTGAGCAACCTAAAATGTGGCCAGCCCTATACCAAGACTGGCTTTTAAACTTGTATTGGGCAACTTCCATAAATAAAAAGAAATATAAAAAATTTAAATTAATGAAGTTTCTTGACAAACCTTGAAGAAACTAAAAAAAGCCTCTTAGTTCAACTTGTGTACCCTCTGTTCCACCACAATGCCAGATCACTCATGGGAGACTGATCTGTCCATACTGATGGTTAAACCCCAAAAGAAACCTGTCCACAATTTTATAGAACTGCACAACGGTTAGCAGAATATTTGTGCAATCCTTAAACATATTTCACCGCCGAGTCGTGCTAATGTTTGTATTAAAATGGCGTTATCTATTGCATCGTTGATCCATGGCAAGTGTGATATTAAGGGAATAAATATGTGCATCCAAGGGGGTTTTAAACGTACGTTTAAAACCGGCCCAGCACATATTTATTCCCATTCATAAAATACCTTTTTGTATAATTAAGCAAAAACCACCGAACATTATAAATTTCCAATGATTTTTTTCAATTTGTTTTATCTTGGTTTGTAAAACACCCCTTCAGCTATTTAATGGTTCGTGCCACGCGCGAGTAGTTGTAAACATGTCCTTATATGGAAAGTGGTGCAGCGTGAAATTATGGACTCTAAATAAGGACGCATCGGTAGTATTGCGCTTGCATTATTAGGAGAGTGACTGGTCACTCGAGTGTTCAACCAATAAAATGGACCAGATTTTGTAGGACTCTACATTTCGTGTGACACCGAAAAAAATGTTGAAAACCGCGCCGTGTTTAAACAACTGTTTAAACACACCCACGTGACAGGCTCTCGACCAATAGGGATAGTGAAACTCGCTGAGGCATTTATGAATGTACATTCTAGTTTTATATACGGCGTGTGTGTTCATCTTTACTACGCATGTGGTTTGCCTGAAGATAAATTTGTTATTCCACTCGCGATCATGTGATAACTAATATTGCGCCACCTAGTTAAGGAATAAGAAAATTCTGACATGAGTGAACTATTTTTTCTGCTGGGCTTGCTTGTGAGGTGTCATCTTTATGATAGGACTCCTGCAGAGACTCACCAGTGGGTTTGGCCTGAATCGGTAGGCCAGCATCATCCTCTTGCGGTAGGCTGAGAACTCATCCTCTGCATCATCCTGTGTCAGGTTACTGGCCTTGTCAATGCCTAGGCCGGTGGTGACTGTAGACGCGCTACCTCTGTAGGATACAGAATACTTTCCATTATAGAATAATCTACGTCATGAATGATATTCAATATTCTCAGGTTTTTCTGTGTCGGGTTTCAAGCTGGTGGTGCCTGTAGGATACAGAATACTCTATCAGAGATTCATGAATGCCTCAGCAAGTTTCATTATCCCTATTGGTCGAGAGCCTGTCACGTGGGTGTGTTTAAACGGTTGTTTAAAGACGGCGTGTCATAACCAGCTGTTCTCAGCCGATACGCAACGGGGAGAGCGTAGTAGGTGTACATGCACTGTATATATCTCCGAGGACAAGAGAAGAAAGGAAACACAAAGAAACCTTTCAGTCCTCAAACGTAAGGATACGTGCTTAGTCTATGGGGGTTGGTTATATTAAAGGAACAATAGGAAACACAAAGCATTGTCCTCGGACGTATTTGGGAAGTACGACTGTGTGCGCGCACAAAATGTACTGAACTTCATAATGCAAAACAACGCTAATGCGTGCGTGTGCATACGCGCACACGACAGACAGGCGCAGAGCGCCTTTATGCGCTCACAAGGCCGATACGTACGCATGTGTTTTGTACTAAGCAAATGGGAGAAAAAGCTTCGCGTTTTTGCATTTTTCGTAAGAAGGCATTTATGAATGGGGATAAAAATGTGATGACCCGGTCTTTACCAGTCAATAATAACCTCGAAGGGTCATGACCGCCGTTAATGGACCTTGCCTTCGGCTCGGTCCATTAACAGCGGTCACGCCCCTCCTCGGTTATTATTGACGTGGTAAAGACCGGGTCATCACACTTTGATCCCCTTAATAAAACTGGGTTCCCACGGCCTGGAAATGTCATGGAATTGTATTGTCCTCAAGGTGCAAGAACCCTGATAAAACCTTGTGGCCCTTGTAGTCGGGGTGTGTTGTTGGAATTGCTTGGCATGTGCATTTGAAGGCATCAATTAAAAATCCCTACAGAAACGGGGAGAATTTAGAGTATTTCGATGACACCATGCTGTATATAGTGCCAGAAGTACGGTGCAATCTTTAACCATTACTGCAGGGCCTTGGTACCATTACTTTACATGGAGCTATGATGCCCCAATGGTATACTGCACAGTGTTGGATTTTGACAGGTTGAGGAAGCTTCCTAGTTAAATTGCCTAGGGGGGTTAGGGTTAAACTTGCCTGAATTATTGAATTAAGTTTTCCCCCTTTTCTTTAAAGGTAGTTTCTCAATTCTCAGTATTCCTCAATTTCAAGTGAACTTGGGTTTAATCATTGTTTGACCAAAATTCAAATCCCGTCTTGGAAAATAAACCAGTTAACATTTCCAAACTATGGGTTCCTGAACCCATAAATAAATTTCCACACTTTTTTTTAATTTGCAAACTGTTTACCTCCTCTTTACCAAATCCTTTGTGTCAGTCAGTCTATCTAACTTACTTATTGACAGGTACAGTGATACCTTGTTCCATGGGGCCAAGACCCTTACCCTCCTCCCAGCCAAGTTTCTTCAGCATCTGGTAACCTGTTCAGAATTCAATAAAAGCAAAGGCAATATAAACTCAGCAGATGCTTTGGGTTCAAATAACAAAATATTGTACTGAACAAGGTAATTTGGATGGTCCTGGCAACCTTGTTATGAGGATTGACAGCATTTAGTGAGAGGGTCTTGAACTACATGGTGTCTTTAAAAAAAAGGAAACCGAGATTGATCTGTTTATTTCTCAGATACTGCTCAATTTTGTTTAAAATGGTAACCACCATCTATTACTTAATGATGTCCTCTTTCTTAGGACACCAAGAAATCCATGCTACCATCGCGGATGACTGAGCACAAAGCTGTGCAACGGACCATGTCAGAAATGGCTTTGTACCAGATGCACTACAGGTCTATTCACACAGTGTCAGCATGTCTAAAAATAAGAACAAAGACCAGTACGTAAAGACCAAAATTGAGCAGTACCCTGGTAAAGGGTACAGTGGTAAAAAACCAAAAAAACAATTTGCCTTCAGAAAAAAAAATAATAATGTGAGCAACATTAAGGCTTTACTGTTGCGTGTATAGAGCTTGTGCAGATGACGTCACTGCCTACAGATTGCCACGTGCATTTACATTTTGGGAGTCAAATTTGCATGACGCGCATCGGCCGCCTCGCATTTCAAACAAATTTCGAGCAGCACCCACGCGTGTTTAGAACATTTTGCAACAGCGTATAATACGCAGTCGTGTATTTTGAATGCCATTTGACTCCCAAAATGGCTGTGAGCAACAGCTCTATAGGGATCGTGTTTTCTTGTCACACTACAGCAGTGACTCATCGTCACGTTTTGTTTAGACTGTACAATGTACCTGTATATAAACCTTGCATGATGATGTTCTTCATTGCATCTGATGAAGTAGTTGTTGCTACGAAAGCGTATCCAAGGTTTTACTTTTTTTTTGGGGGGGGGGTGCAAATGCATGAGAAATAAAAATTTCCAATTTAGTTATCATTTTCTGCATTGAGAAGTGGCCAGCTATTGACCTACTGCATATGTGCTGTACAGTCTTTTTGTAATTTTTGTTGAGCAGACTATGGGCATTTCTCAAATCCTGGCTCGGGCTTCGGCTTCGCGTAATTTTATGTCCCCAGATTTGTATATCAAAGTCTGATGTTTTAATCCGGAGGCAGAGTCTGTTAATATATTTACGTATTCAAGGCTTCAGATTGGCAATGGGACTGGGGAATAGCTGGAGACGAAGCCCAAGCCCAATCCAAGGTTTGAGAAATGGCCATAATATCTGAAAATTCTTACCGATGTTGTCGGCTTGAATCTTGAATTTCTGGTAGTCGGAGAAGTCTGGCGTCCTGCCTTCTTTTAGAGCTTGAAGTGTCTCCAGGAATTTCTCCAACTCGTCCGGTGGGAGGAAATCACCCAGATGATGCTTGCCTCTACCCATCTGGGTTAAGATCTCAGCTCGCTCTGAAGATGAAAATAGCCAGAAGAATTGTTGGAGATTTGGGAATGACAATAGCGTTTGTTTATTAATTTGGCAGGTTAGTACATGAAACTTTGGAAACTTATGTTATTGACATCGTGAAATAGCACTAGTCCGAAAGCAAAAAATTTACATTTAACAAATAGCTGTTTAAATGCCACTTTTAACCCCTTGCCTCCGGCAGTTATTGATGGGGGGCTAGTATGCCAAGAACGGGCCGTGTAGCCAAGCGTAAACGCAAACAATAGGTAGCGCACTTGGAGCCGTTTGTGTGATTGAAAGCTTAGTTTGAAAAAGCTCCATCTATTCATTTACACTCCCATATAGTTGAAACATGAATGGATCGAGTATGCACGTGTATAGACGACAACCGGCCAAGTGGTCTTTTTCAAACTGCAGCTATGGCCATCGTTCATATTTAAAAGGTTACACTAGTTCATTTCAAATTAAGCCTTGTATTGGGCAACTTCGATAAAAAAAAAGTGCTGGACATTGGGTATGGAAAGCATTATCAGAGGTGAGATTGGCCAAAAACTAAAAATCCATGAGGACCCCAGAACACAGTTTATATTTGCCTAAAGGCACCCGCTTAAAATATCAATTTTTATTGGTCTATATCCACTTTTACAGGTAAAAACACCCTTTAGGACAACACCTCAGGAATTCGAGATTACAAAAGAGATTCTTAAAAAAATCCCGACAGATCTCACCCCTGGATTATATAGCAATCTTTACCTTTAGTTTCGTCCATCTCCTCCATACGCTGCTTGTGCTCCCACGTCCCACCCCGTGTATCCTCGTCACTGTCGTAGGCATACCTGTTCTTCTTCTTCTTCTTCTTGGGTTCTTCCTGGTCTTCTGCACTATGGCTGCTGGCCGCCATCTTGTTATGGTATTTCACCATGGAGTCCACCATCCGTTGCATCTAACGTATGAGAAGAGGAATTACAAAGTATCATATTGGTATTCATAAATACCTATTAAGACAGTTTACTCGTTCATGTTGGTTGACAGCACGTCACGGGTTAAAACGTCAAGCTTGCCTTGACTCACCTCCGGGTGACGTCTCAACACGCTAATCCCTCATTTGTTTTGTACACACACACAAAGTCCAAGAAGTCTGTGGAGGCGGACCATGTGTTGAACTTGGCCGCTGTGCATGGCCTGTTCTACAATTTACGCTCCGGTGGGCTCAGAAATATTGTACAAATACTGTTGAAATGACTCTTGCAAATCAGTATTTGTGGCGGTTGGCTACTATATTTTGCCTTTTTGGAAAATAGAAATTTTCGGCGAAAATAATCCCGGCGCGAACTGGTTAAAAACTTCCTATAACATTGTAGCTTTCTAAACCGTTTGAGCCAGGATGACGGCTGTAGCCGAGATTTGAAAAAAGACCGCCTGGTCAGTTAATGGTTATACTTTCTGCCTATTCAATCCATTGTTCGGTCATTACGCTTGGCTGCACATTGCGCAATCCCGTCTGGCATACCAGCGCCCCATTATAACACCCAGGCACAAGGGGTAAACCAAAGAAGTAAATTTGTAAGTATTGAGTTGAGATTTTTTTCTAATTAGGTTTTTACAAACACAAAGACAGTACGGTTAGAGACACTACTTGAAAGATTAAAATTTTAAGGTGTTCTTTATGCACAAACCGGTGACAGTTTTCCCCCGATGTCATAACTGCAACAAACTATATTAGCATAAAATACAAGATTTGATTAAAACATTCTAAAACACCTTATCATTTTTTTTTTATTATCCTGGGTTGCCTGATCAGTAAATTAGCACTGTTTTCCCTCGGGTCCCAGATAAATTTGTTTTAGTGGCAGGCGGAAACCCCCAGAGAACATATTCCTGGGGAAAACCCAATCCACGTGGTGTGCCTGGATGGGAATCGAACCGGGATCAAGACGAGGAAAGGACCACTACACCAACCGCATTAAATATTGGGAAAGAGATAACACCACACATATGCAGATGAACAAGTATGACAAATTCCATGACAGCCACACTTTTAACCCCAACCAGAATATTTTGTCCACATCTTTCTCACCTCCTGCTGCTCTTTGAGTTGCTTGAGCTGCGCCGCGCTGAGCTCCGTCGTTCCAATCATTCCCACGGGATTCACTGTGCTCCCCAGGGTGGATGTCGACACCCCTCCCCCCGACCCGAACCCCCAGTCGTTCTCCTCCACGCCCCCAAACTCTGATGCGGATGCAGCCACCCCCGTTCCCCCGACCCCACCCACCCCGGGGAGCTTGGAGCTAGCCCCGCCCACGGAGCCCGGGGCGATGATGGTGATCCTGGGTGGTGGTACGGCCGCGCTGGTTTCTCCTAGTCCACCCTCCATCCAGCGACTCTTGCGTTTGCGAGCTCCCTCATTTGTGTTACCAGCTGAAAAAAAATCAATAACCAACATTAACTTTATCATAACATCATATAGAACCTTCCCAACTCAACAGTACAAATAAAAATCATAAATACATACAAAACATTTTTTGTGGCGCAATAATCTGATTTTTGTTGTGGCATCACTTTGTGTTTGTTTAATTGCACAAATGTGATGCGATCAAGCAAAATCAATCGGAACTCGGCAATCCTTGTTTTGAGATATGGGCCAAAATATGTTTGTAGTGGGAAAAATCAAAATTGACCTTTTTTACAAAAACAGAAGGGAAACAAGACATGTATTATAAATGTGCTAAAAATTTCTCAATTAAAGTACTGTAACTTAATTTTCTCAGTTTCTTTCTTTTTAATGTGCCGGTGTTCAAATATTTGTAACTTTTTAACCAAAGGTCGTATTCACATGGGGTTTTTACTAATATGGAGCTTGAAGTACGCTACAAATGAATATGTAAAAATCCCAAAATTTACCAGGGCCTACTTTAGATTGATTTTGCTTGATCGCATCACAAATGTATCTTATCAATGTTTTAATCAGTTCTTGTAAACGTTTTTGTTTAAAAGTTATTAAATATTTCAGGTTTGTGAACAGAGATTATAAAAAGAGCACAATAGACCAGGCAAATCTCATGGATTCACAATCACTTTTTGTTGCTTTTTAAGTGAACATTTTAGTATAAAACAGACCACTAAACAGCAACGTGAATGATAGATTGATGGGAAGTTGAGACAAATTTTCTCATCATTATTTTGGTCATCAATATGCAATATTATGAAACTGGTGTAAATTGAAATGTCCTGTCTTCCTTGACCATATTTATTACAACGTCCCAGCTCAGCCCAGTATTAAGAAAACTAAATTATTTCATACAATATGACGAAGCACATGTTACAGTGCTCCTATATGTATTCTCCCCATATCTACTTACAAGCTTTTTTACAAAGAAAACTAGCATACACGTACATTCAAGAAAAAATAGAATTTGGCAGGTAACTGAATAACCTACCTAATTGTCTGAGCTCCCTGACGGCACGTATTTTCTTAGCAAGTCGCATCTCCACTAATCTCTTCTGGTAGTACTTGTGTTCCGGACAGTCATGGTCAAACAGAAACCTATAAACCATAAAGATAAAGGTTGTTGTCATATCTCCGTCTTGGATACTGTATTTTGATTGGCCTAGAACGATCACGTGTCCGGTCTATAAAAACGACTGCCACACTCCAAGCATATCACATCAGCCAGCTGGCTATTGAGCTGTATCATTGGTACCCATGCAATTTTCACCTACACTGTAGACGATAGTAAACTATAATGGGAGAAGCGGACTAGCAGACGATCAGTTGTATAATTGGTACCCATGCAATTTTCACCTACACTTGTGAATCGACCGAATTGGTTTTCCCGGACTCAGATCAATCTTCAACAGAAGCAGGAGAAATTATTCAAATTTTCAGGCCTACAGACCAGGGCGAGGTTACTTCCACTGATGGTGAGACCAACTCACCTCCCTCTTTAAAATGTGACTGTAGTTGCTTCATGCCGAACAAGGCACACATGTGGGACTTCTTGAAGATTGTTTCTTTGTCTAAGATTTAGAATATCACACAGGCATTCAAGCAGACCCAGGTGAAAAAGTAGGAGAATAGTAGGATCAAAATTTTCAAAAAATAAGACAAAAGTAGGACTTTGGAGGGAAAAAATCAGTCAGACTTTTGCGGGCTTTCAGTAGTTTTCGTTGATACTATTACTCACCCATGTCCACAGCATTACAAGCCTCATTTGGCATGTTCTGTACTCACAACACTTGTGCTCCATCCTCAACTAAGCTCTTGGAAGTAAAGTTGCAGTACTCCTGCACCCAAGCCCTTCTTTGTGTGATTTTTGTGTATGACATGACAGTGTCTAACACTTTTATGAAAAATATTCAATGAGATTGCATTTTTCGCAGTTGGACAAAAAAGTAGGAAAAAATAGGAATTTCAGGGAAAAAAGTAGGAATATGTGAAAGCCTGTATCATGTGATATTCAGACATTATGATTGGCTAATATACTGTGGTACAAATCCATCAATACTCACGTGTATAACGCCTCGTCTTTGTGCTCTTTCTTGGCCGTTTCCTCCTTCATCAGCCCTCCCTCTGCAACCTCCTTGGCCAGTCGGTTGATGGTGGACAGCAGGTCAGGATCGTCTGGCGGTAAGACTAAAGGCTCCTATAAGTATCGGCATTGGAGGCGGAAGGGAAACGCCCACAGGAGGAGCCATACATAAAGCATATGCACATTGGAATCATTCACAACTATTTGGACTGTTTCTTAAACAATTGAGGTCGTGCCTCCGACGTATATTGATTCTTTTTTACAGCATGCATCAAAAAGGGTATCAGAATAGTGTAGTACCAGAAAGTGAACAATTTTAATTGGCACCCAAATTTGTATCAAAGACTCGGCTGAGGACTCCATTTGCGACTGAAGAAAATATTTGATTTAATTAAGCGGCATTTGCACACAACTAATCCTTCTATAATAGGTACTAGCCCCATGAGTGTTCCCTGGATGCTCACTGCATCTTTAGCCACACATTCAACTGCGTGTGATGTGTGTGCGTCAAAATGAATTCAGATGCAGGAATAGGGAGCAGGTTCGGCCCATTTTGGCCTTTTGAATGTGTTTTGTGGTACCTCAACTTTGTGGTACCTCAACATTCAGTTGTGACATTACTTGGATTTTGTTTGGTTAGATATTTAGTCACAAATTTGAACTCCATACTGTGGCTAAACTTCCACAAGTGGTAAAAAATGCATTCTTCCTGAAGTATTTACGTGACGGTTATCACAAAAAATAGACTGGTATTTAGATCCGATTGTATTAGAAGAATTTTTGGGGTGCATTCCACTCATGCAAAATGTTGCACAATGCTTGCCAATTTATTTGTGCACAAAATATTGTTATGCAAAGTTGGCCAACATTGGCAATTGAAATGCACCCCATGACAATGATTGTCACGAGGACTAGGTATTTAACTTGAAGTGGTCTATATGGTCTGCACTTATGTATGAAAGACATGTAGAACTCGGCACCGCATCACACATGGCTTGATGACATTATTTTGTTTTCACCATCACAAAGGACAATCAACTTACTTGATGTAAGAGCATCATCATCATCGTCCGAGTCTGAGTCCCGGAAGGCACTTGGCTTGGGCACTGGCAGGTTGGACTTCCTGGCATGTGATGGTGCCGGGCTAAATACTATGGGCTGTACCGGTGCCAAGGGGGCGGCTGGATGGACCTCGGGAGCCGACATCGGGGGGTCGGATAGGGGCATGTCGCTCAGGCTAAGATTTGGTGATGGGGGCTTGGCACCTGCATGAGAAAAACAGCTTACTTGCTTGCTGAGCTGATATTGGAGGTCTATGCAGTTAACAGTATGTGAAGTCGTTGCCCGATTTTATGGCTCTGCTTACCATAAAATTAATGAGGAATCGGTGCTAAGTATAGCAGAAAACGGTTAGCATTTTTCATGCGTATATATGGAACTAAGAATTCTGCGCTTATGGGGTTATTGGCTGTAAGCACAGAATTCAGCATTACAGAATCCATCGAATATGGCCCTAGTAGCACATCTTGGTGTTTGAAAAGTCTACAAGGTACCATCATTAACAGTTGCCAGTTTAACCCTAACCTACCTGAATCCATCAAAATCCATACCCCTGTTTTGGAGGATTTCGGCGGATTCAGGATACCTCCATATTGAAAACTGGGGGACTTTGATGGATTGAGGATTGTAAGCCTAGCAGTACTGCAGGATTTTGATGGATTCAAGATACCTCCATATTGAGCAGTCACCAAAACCAACTTTTTGTGCATGACAAAATAGGTGGATTTTGGCGGATTCAGGATACTTTCTAGTCAAGTTACCCAAAAGGTTAGGGTTAATCAGCCTTCCACCTTCAAGTCGCAAAACATAACGATCTCACGACTAGTTTAAATAATTTATTTTGGACAAACCTTCGTTTTGTCTGACTTTCTGCTCTTGCATCTTGCGGAACTGCTCAAGGAAACTACCGTCGTTGGAGAACATGTTGCCCGCCAGCTTGGAGGGCCCGGGGACTTTTGCAACAGGGGCTGGTGCTGCGGCTGTTGGTGATGCTGCTGCTGCTGTTGTTGTTGATACATTTTCTGCAGGAGGTGGTGCTGGACGCCCGATGTTACTTTTAAAAAATTACACCATTCCAACTTTGTTTAACCCCTTATTGATGGGGGGCTGGTATGCCAAGAACAGGCTGTGCAGCCAAGCGTAAACACAAGCAATAGGCACCACACTGAATAGAGTGGTCCTATTCATCGCAATTGTATTGCAAGTTGGGACGTGATTCCTAGTTATATGGCATTACGAGTTTTGACTGTCCCCTGTACAAAGACATTGTCAAATGAGAGCACAGGGCAAAACAGTGAACTTGGAAGAGTCTATTTTCTTAGCTCACTTCAAAAACTTGCTAAATCCCAATAGATTCAGTTAATTCTTGGGCCCATGTTGACAAGTAATAGAAAAAACATTATCTTGTGAGTGTGAGACTTACAACTTGATGGCAGCCGTCGATGCCTTCTTGGCCCCACCCTTAGCTTCTTCCTCTTTCTTCTTCTCTGCCATCTTCTGCTGGATCTCTCTCTTCTTCTGCTCGATGAGACGCTCCTGCTCACTGATGGTCACTGCCTTGGACTGGGCCCGGTCCTGTTGGCCACTTTGCTGGGCTGTCGTCCCGGGCTGGTAGTTCTGCCAGCTCATCCCGCCGGCACGAAATGCCATGATTTCTTTGATGTCTGTCAGTTAATACGAAAACATCTAACTATAATTCCAGGAATCTGTGTGTGTGTGTGTGTGTGTGTGTGTGTGTGCATGTGGGGGCGTTGGGGTATTCAAACCGTGGACGAAAAATGTTGGAGAACAAAAGGGAACAATATCGTCCGCGATTCCCAGCATACGTCTGCAATTGGGAGTGTGGACAAAACATATAAAGGTCTTCCGAAAAAGTTAAGTACAAACAAAAGAGGAACAATAGGACGTCCACGTTTGGAGTGTGTGTGTTTCTGTTCGTAATTCGATTATCTCCAGAACCAGGCACTGTATAAAGTTGAATTGCTCAGGACCCAAGAATGTGCAGTGTCAAGTTTGAAGTTGTTTGGATGAGCGGTTCTCCAAGAAGCTGCAAAAAAGCAGCAATACTGGAGGCCTAGATCTGCAAACGTGGCAGTATAGACCGCCACGCACTACTGCACATTTTGAACGTGCACTGCACTGTACCGCCACGGGTATAGACCGCCACGCATGCAATGGGGCGTGATCTAATATGCAAATTAGATGCATGCGCATCAGTGTTACAAAACCAACTTTTCCCAAGAAACTCACTTCCAAAGCTGTGATACACGTGTGGCATGGAAACATACACCCGTGGCTTTATTTAACAAAAGCCAAGCAATTTGTCCGTTTCGAACAGGCACATTTTTAAACAGGCACTGCACTAGTTGCTACAAAGAAAACTAGAGGCAAGTGTTTGTGGACAAACACAGGGCTGTTTCGATTTTTTTTATTGTTAGTTTGGATGTCAAATGTGTATGCAATATTTAAAGTTGTTTGTTAGTTAGCAATGACGGAGGGATGAAGATGTTGTTATTGGATGTGTGAAGGATTGGTTTAAAAAAAGGAATCGTGTACAAATGCTATGGGAAATAGCCTAGCGAATGCCCCTTTAAGATGACATCACATAACATGTAATGACTTCATCATAACGTCATGTCAATTTTCATCTATGACACCGGGTGGCATACCTAAATGGTGTGTTTCAACTGAATCGGACTTGTACATTTGTAGATATATGGCTTCGAAAAATGCCCCTTTAAGATGACGTCACGTGACATGTGATGACGTCATCATGACGTAAAAGTTAGGCACACATTCTGAGCAGTTGGGGTAAGTGTCTGCCAAGTTTAAAAGTAGCCAAACTGGCCGGTAAGAAAGAAAACGTTTACAAATGCTATGGGCAATAATCTAGCGAGTGCCCCTTTAAGATGACACCACGTGACATGTTATGACTTGATCATAACGTCATGTCAATGTTCATCTATAACACCCGGTGGCATACCTAGATATTACGTTCCAACTTAATCGGACTTGTACTTTTGTAGATATATGGCTTCGAAAAATGCCCCTTTAAGATGACGTCACGTGACATGTGATGACGTCATCATGACGTAAAGGTTCGGCACACATTGTGAGCAGTTGGAGTAAGTGTCTGCTAAGTTTAAAAGTAGCCAAAGTGGCCGGTAAGAAAGAAAAAGTTTACAAATGCTATGGGCAATATTCTAGCGACTTGAAAAAAGATTTTTTTTTATGACGTCATCATGACGTCACACAATTTTCGCTTTTTAGGGCATATCTTTGAGACATACCAAAGCTATAACAAAAAGAATTTTGAAAATATCTTGTTTTGTTCGCTAGATATATTGAAAAGAATGTTACGATTCCAAAAATTTAAAATTCAGCGACTTGAAAAAAGACTACAAATCAACCCTTTTTATAAACAGCATGCTCATTTAAGCCATGGTTATCTGCCCTTCCCAGAATTCCTTTGTGTTATATTGAATTTGGTCTAAATTTTGAAACGGTTCCTATTTCTTACTTGAGTGAGCCACGACCATGAAATTTTGGAATTACGTACAGAAAAATTCAATGTATACATTTTTGTAATCGGATTGACCCTTACATGCGTTAAAAAAAAAAAATATTGTTGATGACGTCATCATGACGTCACACAATTTTCGCCTTTTAGGGCATATCTTTGAGACATACCAAAGCTATAACAAAAAGAATTTTGAAAATATCTTGTTTTGTTCGCTAGATATATTGAAAAGAATGTTACGATTTTAAAACTTCAAGAATTCAGCGACTTGAAAAAAGACTACAAATCAACCCTTTTTATAAACAGCATGCACATTTAAGCCATGGTTATCAGCCCTTCCCAGAATTCCTTTGTGTTATATTGAATTTGGTCTACATTTTGAAATGGCTCCTATTTCTTACTTGAGTGAGCCACGATCACGAAATTTTGGAATTAGGTACAGGAAAATTCAATGTATACATTTTTGTAATCAGATTGACCCTTACATGCGTTTAAAAAAAAAATTATTGTTGATGACGTCATCATGACGTCACACAATTTTCGCCATTTAGGGCATATCTTTGAGACATACCAAAGCTGTAACAAAAATAATTTTGAAAATATCTTGTTTTGTTCGCTAGATATATTGAAAAGAATGTTACGATTTTAGAACTTCAAAAATTCAGCGACTTGAAAAAAGACTAGAAATCAACCCCTTTTATAAACAGCAAGCTCATAATAGCCATGGTTATCAGCCCGTCCCAGAATTCCTTTGTGTTATATTGAATTTGGTCTAAATTTTGAAATGGCTGTCATTTCTTACTTGAGTGAGCCACGATCATGAAATTTTGGAATTGGGTACAGAAAAATACAATGTATACATTTTTGTAATCGGATTGATCCTTACATGCGTAAAAAAAAAACAATATTTTTGATGACGTCATCATGACGTCACACAATTTTCGCCTTTTAGGGCATATCTTTGAGACATACCAAAGCTATAACAAAAAGAATTTTGAAAATATCTTGTTTTGTTCGCTAGATATATTGAAAAGAATGTTACGATTTTAATACTTCAAAAATTCAGCGACTTGAAAAAAGACTAGAAATCAACCCCTTTTATAAACAGCAAGCTCATAATAGCCATGGTTATCAGCCCGTCCCAGAATTCCTTTGTGTTATATTGAATTTGGTCTAAATTTTGAAATGGCTGTCATTTCTTACTTGAGTGAGCCACGATCATGAAATTTTGGAATTGGGTACAGCAAAATTCAATATATACATTTTTGTAATCAGATTGACCCTTACATGCGTAAAAAAAAAAAAGCATTTTTGATGACGTCATCATGACGTCACACAATTTTCGCTTTTTAAGGCATATCTTTGAGACATACCAAAGCTATAAGAAAAAGAATTTTGAAAATATCTTGTTTTGTTCGCTAGATATAATTTAATGAATGTTACGATTTTCAAAATTCAAAAATTCATAAAAAATCACGTGATGACGTCATCATGACGTAAAAGTTCGGCATGCATCCTGAGTAGTTGGTCTAAGTGTCTGTTAAGTTTAAAGGCAATCGGCTGCATAAAAGTAGCCAAAGTGCCTGGCAGAAAGAAATCGTGTACAAATGCTATGGGCAAAAGTCTGAAAAAGAAGAAAAAAAAAAAAAAAAAAAAAAAAAAAAATCTTAACGAAAACAAGGGCTGTTTCGAAAAACTTTTGAAACAGCCAAAAATATACAAGTTTGAAACCAGTCATTTTTGGTGATAACCGTCATGTAATACTTCAGGAAGAATGCATTTTTTACCACTTGTGGAAGTTTAGCCACAGTATGGAGTTCAAATTTGTGACTAAATATCCAACCAAACAAAATCCAAGTAATGTCACAACTGAATGTGCACCAGGGGAGTTGAGGTAACACAAAACACATTCAAAAGGCCAAAATGGGCCGAACCTGCTCCCTATTTCTGCATCTGAATTCATTTTGATGCACACACATCACACGCAGTTGAATGTGTGGCTAAAGATGCAGTGAGCATCCAGGGAACACTCGTGGGGCTAGTACCTATTATAGAAGGTATTAGTTGTTTGCAAATGTCGCTTAACCCTAACCCTCAAGGGTATTTTGGCTAGAAACCCTGCCAGACGCATCAGATTGCATACTTTGTCACACTGACTTGTGTGCAGAGTGCAGCAAGGTCAAGCTGTCACCACAGATGCACTGGCAGGGTTAGGGTTAAGTCACAAATGTTATTGCAAATATTTCTTCGCGAAAATTTCAACAAAACAATTGTGATGTGCGATGTCCTTTCAGGGCCAGCTTTGCGTGTTAACTGTGTCGCGGTGATCGCCATCTTTGTTTTCGCTTTGCGTTTTGTCATCTTCACCCCAAAATTTCCCTAAAAAACAAAATCCCTACCCTTTATCTATGGCATACCTGTTGGTTTGTAATGTCGCTAACTAGTTTGGCAATTCCAATAACCTAAAAGTGGATTATAGGGAACAGGGGCCCTACACTACACAATTACCATTACTTGCTGCATGAATATTACTCCATCGTGCTGGGTGAGTGTTTGGTTGATATGTTTAGGGAAACGGAAAATATCGGCCCTTAAAAAAAAAACGCTGTCTAAGTCATACAAGCAGATAGTCCGAGTAACTTGACCCTTTATCGCCTTTTTTAACATTTGGACATGATCTGCCAATTAACGGTAGTAGGGTCCAAGGTCGCGTGCAAAAAAAATGTTTTTCAAAAAATGTCTGAAGACCCAACAAAAGCATCTGATTTCACCCTTACAACGGTCACCAAAATGCTAGATACGCCACCTGAGGTACAAGTAGAGTTCGAGGATGTAGATAGAGGTAGCCTAGGTAAGGTTCACTTACCATCCGGATAAAAAGTCAAATTTCACGTTGAATTCCGAGAGGCACCCACTGCGATATATCATCTTGTTTTTTTACATACATTTTCAAATGGGACCTGACTACTCGACTCCGCATTAATACAGTACGGCATGACAATGGACTCCAGATCCTGCGCATGCAAATAATGCACCGCGCGGACCGGGTGTAAATTGTGGGTACGAGTTAACCTTGTACAAGTTATCGCAAATACCGCCCGGTTGAGACGTCACAATGGTTACAAGGGATTGTGGGAAGGAAACAGGAGCAATTTTTGTAAGCATTTCCTTCCCACAATCCCTTGTAACCATTGTGACGTCTCAACCAGGAGCAAGTTCGATCAAGGACTATAGTTAACCATAGTTCAACTAACTCTGATCGAACGCACGCTAGTCGACGATGGTTGGACTAGTCTAGTCGACGATTCGCGACCAGCCTACCGAGGTTGGTCACATCGCTGGTTACCAATAGCCGTATTAATAGCACATTGCAGAGAGGACTAGTTATCAGAAAAATGGCGAAAAAAAACGAAAATATTTAGCAGCAGTGAACAATCACTTGGCGTGATATCCTGAAGAGGACTTTGCCGAGTATCGACGTAGAAGTAGAAGTAGAAATAACCATGATAACGTGTTGTTTAACGTTAAGCTTAACACAGTGCTTTTATAAGTTGTTGACGCTTTGTTGACGCTTGTTGACGCTAATTAGCATGACCCTAGTCTTGGTTCAAGATGTTGTTACGTATATACGCGATAACCGGCCGCCGTGAGAGGGCGTTATCACGACAAACTATTAATAGCCACGAACCGCCAGTAACAACGTCTTGGGAATTTCGTAAAATCTCCCCCCGAAAAATGGTGGAAACTAGTGCGCATGCGTCAATTCTGTATGAAAATGAGGAACATTTTCTCTTTACGCACGCGCACATACGAAAAAGAGCTGCCATGAAGTTGCACAATAGTCTGGTAGCTATCCATACTACTGGCCGAAGGGGCGCTGGTAAGTTCGCGATCGAAGCTGCTTATTGCAGGCAGCCGGCCGGCTGGCCGGCTTTGCGCTAGCGGCTGCAGTGTTCACCGCTTCTGTTCGCATGCAACGTCTTGCAACTGTGACGATCGACGCGAGGGAGATATGACGGGGAAGGTGCCGGGCGGGACCGGGCAGGCAACCTGGGTGATGGTGTGTGATCTGCGGGAAATTACTTGTTACATGCAAGAAATACCTCTCCATTATATTAAACCGTCGGGGCTCGGACAACTCGACCGTTGGCCGACTCGACTCGAGACAACTCGACCGTCTTTGCGTCAAATGGGAAGACAAGTCGTCCGTGGAGACAAGTCTTCCATTGAGACAAGTCGTCCATTGAATTGAAGTCGACTCGGAGGTAGGGAAATTACTGGGGTTTCTCGGCGGGGATTCGCCTCAAAGCAAACAGCCTGAATTTTTGTTGAGTTTCACAAGTGGAGAAAACCCGCAGGAGATCTAGATTGCGTCTCAGTATCTTTGTGAACTGTGTGACAATCGAATCACCAGAGTACGACAATCTCTGTTTTCCCTGGCCGTAAAGACTAGGGCCTCGTGAGCTATTTGTTTTATTATTATCACAGCCTTTTTTTTTTTATATCTAAATCAAATCACCCAACAAGGTCTCCTCAGCACCATTATAATATTCAGCCCAGTTAAGATTTTCTGTTTATTATATTTCTATCATTCCGTAACTTTTTAGTTCATTCCCCTCGTCTCTACCAAACAATCTAAATAGCACGGACCTGTACCTTTATCTTCATACTAACACTCGGGCGGTAGTAGTCAGGGGGTTAGATCTATGCATAATGCATGTATTTATGTATTATGCAAACTACATAATGTGAGCTGCAATCATTGGGCTAAGCAGGTGCGTGCGCACAACACGGCTTCTACGAAATTCCCAAGACGTTGTTACTGGCGGTTTGTGGCTATTAATATTTTGTTGTGATAACGCCCTCTCGCGGCGGCCGGTTATCGCGTATACGTAACAACGTCTTGAACCAAGACTAGCATGACCCTTGCTGCATGTGCTGGGAGATACAAAAAATAAAAGGAAAGAGAAAAACAGCAAGGATTCTATTTTATACCCTAAAATAGTGGTGGCCGGATATGGAACTCTTTCCTATCACTTACATGCACGTTATAGTTTTATAGTGGTCGGAATACTACACCGTACAATCCTGTATTCGTAGAAAATGTTGAAATCAGTGAACGCTTGTACTTTTTACTTCAGTGACGCGTCGACGATTTTTGTTTGCTCACTGGCGTGGCTCTCACCCGCACTGCCGCAGCGCCCTCATCCGATATGAAAGTAATTTAACTCAAGAGGGCGCACTAATTCCGCACCGCCGCTAAAAACATGTAGGCAGGATCGGGATGAATGACTTGAGTGAAGCTGTCGCTTTTCGAGCTGAAAAGGTATGCAATTCCAAAAAGTTTCGAAATGTAACTGAGATGCTAGTCTATCTATCATTCTCACACCAGTATTACTTAGTGATACCATGGAGCAAAATGCTGATACCCCCAGGCGTAAAGAAGCTCAGCTCAACCGCATTGGCGCCAGAAACTCGACGGCTGATTTATTAATATTTAAATCATGATTTACGGCATTCTAAATTTACAAAAGAGGCATACATAGAAATGTAATGCCTAACGTTAGGCTAAATTAGAATTTCTGTCTGTTTCCTACCTCCATGGTTAAAAGTCACATTTCATTTATGAAAATGGAATTTTTCACGCGAAAAAAATTTCTCTAAGCAGCATGGCCGTTGGCCGCCATCTTGCCTTCGCACGTGCTGCTGCTGCGCGCCCGCGACATGGCTGAGTGTAGTCCGAGTAACTTGGACTCTTTTATCGCCTTTTTAAACATTTTGACATGATATCTGGCGATAGTAGGGTCCAAGTACATATACGATGATTTTCTATTAATTAAATACGTCTAAAATCCCAACAAAAACATCCGAATTCAACCTTACAACGGCCACCAAAATACTAGATATGCCACCTTCAGAACAAGTGGAGTTTTAATAATTTTATGATCAGATGATCAGATTAGACGTATTTAATTAATGAATAGAAAATCGTCGTACACGTACTTGGACCCTACTATGTCAAAATGTTTAAAAAGGCGATAAAGGGTCCAAGTTACTCGGACTAGGCTGAGTGAGGCACGGCTGCCGATTTCGGAGCTGCATGGAGCGGTCTGTTTTCTTGAAGAAAGAAATCGCATTTTCAGACGTTTAACCTCCCATTTTTAAGCCCAAATTTCTTGTTGACCCATACTTTACGGTTTTGTACCGCATTAGTCAGTTAAAAATGTGTTTTGGAGGTGTTGACGGTGTGTTGACAGTGTGTTGACAGTGTGTTGACGGTGTGTTGACGGTGTGTTGACGGTGTGTTGACGGTGTGTTGACGGTGTGTTGACGGTGTGTTGACGGTGAGTTTGTATATGCCGGCAATCGTGGACCTAGGACAAAATAATTCGGGCGTAGACAAAGGGGTCCACGTTTGACCTAACGTCCACGATTGAAAATCGTGTACAAAACCAATGGGAGGCTTTCCGAAAAAGTTAGAGTATAAACAAAAGAGGAACAATGGGAGGTCCACGATTGCACCCGTTTACATGACTGTGTGTGTTGACGGTGTGTTGACAGTGTTTTGCGTGTTGACGGTGATTAGTATGACCGGCCCATGCTAGTCTAGACATGATAGAGTATATAGACCATATCGCAAATACCGTCTGGTTGAGACGTCACAATGGTCATAAGGGATTGTGGGAAGGAAATGGGAGCGATTTTGGTACACGTTTCTTTCCCACGTCCCTAACCATTGTGACGTTTCATCCAGGCGGTAAGGTCTAACGTTATGGGCCATATGCCATGCCATGCATGCCAACTTAGGCTTAGCCGAGTATTAACCTGACCCATAGGGTTGTCTAATATAAGGGGCGTGCTGGCGTGGTTAACTCGTAAACGGCGATAGGTCAATTGTTACGGCATGGTAAAAACACAATGCGTACGTATATTAGATTTACGACTGCCCATCCTGCCAGAGCGCTTCGGTAGCTCAATTGGTACAGTGTTGGTTTTGATAGCTGGGGACCCTGGATCGAATCCATGCCGCGCTGTCTGATTTTTAAATATTTTTTTTCCCCAAAACACTCACTGTGCATGTTCAGTGCCATGTCAGTCAGTCGTATATTTCTGCCGAATATCCGAACACCATTAAATTTCAAGAGAGAGAAAAACCTCACATGATTCCCAAAGCAAGTGTAGTACCAACATTTGACTGAATGAGTTTGAAGCTCCTCAACAAAGAAGTTTGTCAAAACTGTCCGATAAAAGTCAGGAAAATTGCCAAAGTGCACCACGTTTAGATGACTCCACTATATATACAGTGCCCTTGTACATATGAAAATGGCACATTGACATCGACAGTCAAGTTGTCTCCATGACTCAGACAGCTGTCTCAACAGACAACTAAAGCAGACAGTCGAGTTGTCTCATGGTCAAGTTGTTTCAACAGTTGAGCTCTCTGACACTGACAACTACTATGAGGATGATGAGGTGGATGATGGCATGTCTCCTCCTTCCTCCCCCCCTACAACTCTGCCAACTCGAGTAAATTTTATCTATTTGTGTACATGTACATCATAGGGCAGCTTTATTAATTGTGACCTGGCACCACGGAACTGGTGGAAAGTGACAAAAGTTGAGAATTGAGATCATGGTATTTCCTGAGTAAGCTTTAATTTATGCACATCACACTTGTGGATTCCCAAACTCGTACCTGTAGTCTGATATCATGTTCTGACTATACTAATGAGCCATATTAAATTACTAGAGTGCTAACTCATGTGGAGTGAAGCCTTGTTTTGAGAAAATGAAGAGCTTGTTTTCTGTGCACACTATGAAAATGAAGTTTGTTGTTGTTGTTGTTGTAGTAAGCTTAGGTTCAAAAAATATATCGCCCGCTTCAGGATGTGATATAATCGGGCTTTTCAAATGTAAAAATCAAAAAAGTTGATTTTCGGCGAGGAAATAAATGTGTTTCCGCTTGTAACTCAGAAAGCCAAAATGTGATTTTTTTTCTATGCATTTTGTGCTGCCGGGGGTCACAATTACTTTTAGGGTTATTAGCCAAAGAATCTTTCAGAAAAATCTCGTTCTATTTATTTTTGTCTGATAACCGATTTGTGAGCTGTCAGGACTTGTCTGTATATTATCTTATGGGATATTTATCTGTTTTAACTTTGACTTTGTTTTTTTCTCCAAATATTAACATTTAGAGTGATGATAATGACTTTTCGGATATCTGGGATGACACTGCACTAATCAAAGCATATGATAAAGCAATCAAGTCTATCAGGGTGAGTTTTTAGAGTTGTGACAGTAATTGAAATTTGATTAAAACATTTTTTCATCTAATTTTAATCTAATTTTTAAAATCTAATTTTATTGAAATTTAATCTAATTTGGAAATCAGGATCATTTTTTCTTTGGTCGTTTTGCCGATTTGCGTTATTTAGAATCCGCATAAATGTACTTTTCGGTGGTCCCCACTCTGTCAAAACCTACATCTTGTAAATGTGGAAATTGGTAGATTGTATCCATCATGATCCATTTCCCCGTAGGCTGCATGTATGTGGCATATCGTGAAAGCGGCACCCTCACACTTGTGGATTCCCGAACTCGTACTTGTTGTCTGATATCATGTTCTGACTATACTAATGAGCTTTATACAACACCTGAATAAATAAATCCCAGCCATCCGATTGGTGGATCGTCGATCACGTGCATTGAATTATTCGACCCATCACACGGCGCGAACCCGCACCGCCCAAAACGTTCTATCACATGGTTCTATCAAACGGTGCGCGCGCATTGATAGAACCAAAAGAACTTCCCTAATTTCACGGTCACTTTTGGTGCGCTACAACAGCGCTGTCATTCACACAACATGGCGGCCGAGTTTCCCGAACTGCCGCGGTTTGTTCTCCTAACAGACGACGAAATATTGGAACTCGTAGGCGATGCTTACGCTGCTAACACAAAGAGACAAATGAAATATGCAATCAAATGATTAGAGGAATTTGCAAGACACGCAGGAACAACAATTAAAGCTTTAACTGATTCGGAACTGGACCACTTTTTGTCACGGTTTTATGCGGGACTGAGAAGGTAAATGGCACATTGTAACGTTACACCAAGAAATCCATGCATGCAATCTGTCGGATTTATTCAGGCGTTGTATAAAACAAATAATCAATGTTTCACATTCGTGCAATGGTAAGAATAATTTCATTCGGTGACAGATGGAATGTCCCAATGGAACATTCAATCTGTCACCTCATGAAATTATTCTTACCATCGCACTCATAAACATTCATTATTTGTATAACCCTAACTCCCTACATCATTTTCCCCCCATGTAACCTGAATCCTCCAACATCCTCTGATTTCAAAGTGTTAAAACTCCATATAACCTGAATCCTCCAAAATCCTCTTATGGGGACCATAGCACAAATCCTCCAAAATCCTCTAGGTTTTTTTTGCATACCCCTAGTAACCTCAATCCTCCAAAATCCTCATGTATCATATTGAGCCTGATAACCTGGATCCTCCATATTCCTGCAGGGGCAAAAACCCCTAGTAACCTCAATCCTGCAAAATCCTCCGATGCATCAACTTCCAAGTAACCTCAATCCTCCAAATTCCTCCATTTTGCAAAGAGGATTTTGGAGGATTTGGGAAGGTTAGGGATAATATTAAATTACTAGAGTGCTAACGCATGTGGAGTGAAGCCTGCTTTGCAACATCCATGTTTCTACATTAACCCTCCTATATTTATAACTATCAAAGCCTATCAAAAACTCTAAACACCAACTCTCACGGTTTGTGTATGTTTCAACCTGTCACTTTTAGGTTTTGATATATAAGGTAGCTGGCTCGATTTTGGCCTTGAGAACAGGAGGGCTAATGGTTAATCAGCAGAAAACTCAAAATTGAGTACGGCTATTTGTAGATCTGTATTGTACTGAGTTTCATGAGTTATTAAAAGAAGTTGAACACTCAACAATGGTCCAAGCTCAGCAAGATAAGCACACCAACTTCATGTGAATGCATGGTTTTTTTGTAATGCCCTATTTCAATACTTTTTTTTAAGTGAAAATTTAATGTTTACAGGCGCACGTGGGAGACACATGCAGAATGGCAATACACTAAGGCTTTCAGATAATTCAAGTGGTTACGCACACAATATGCACACAGTGTTCTAGCCAGGCATCAAATGGCGCTAGCATTACGCTTTCGGGAATTAGCACTACGCTTGAAAAGGACCAATTGTACTGTGGTCCTTCATATGAAACAAGTTTTTACTCAATGATAGGGAAGATTTTCAAACCTATTTTCTCTCGCTAATTGTGTCGGCTTTTTTTCCTTCAGGGTGGGGGCAGTAATAATGAAGAAAGCGGAGGAGCAGACGTTGGAGCTAAGGCTTCCAGCAGTGCAAGTAGGCGCAAGAAGAGGAAACACGGAAACCAGAGGAAGAACAAGAAGAAATGGATGGTAGGTTGATGTATTTTGCTATCATGGTTTTCAGGATGTTTGAATGCTTAAAAGGTAGTATACATTATTTGCAAACATCGAAAACAAAACTACTGAATTGTTACGAAATACTGTACTAGATTGCAAATGTATATCGTTTTCCAACGATTGTCAGCCGACAATCGTTAGAAAGTCTAGTTCCCCGACCTGATAACTCCCTGACTATAAATTGCACAGTTTTGTCTAAAGTATGGTCAGGGGACCCAGACCACTAGAACATATTTTTATTTTTTTCTGTTTTCCCAGCATATCTATGCACACAAAACTTTAAACAGGTCAGTGTGTTACAGTATTTGCTAGCACGCTATAAAATACTAACCCCGATATCCATTTATTTCTGAAAATTACAGCAAAAGCAAATGATGTATACTACATTTAAACTTGGTTTCAGGTTAGGGCTCAAAATCCACACTGGGACGGTTGACAGAATCCAGTTATTTTAGCATTGGTCTATTAGACTCCAAAACTAAACAAGATCAATGGGCTAGTGATTTTTTTTTTTTGATTTTTTTTATGAATCATGGATTTTACACTTTGAATAAATAAAGTGTGCCTTGTTTAAAATTTCATGCACGTGACCACTTTTCAATTATTACGTTTGGACTCTAAGTGTGTGGTTCTTAGAAGAACTGGAGGTGTCAATTGGACATTTTGGTCAGTATGCTCCGACTGTCACCAGGAGTCTCTTGACAAACATTTTGCTGTAATGAACATACATGTAATTTTTGGCTTCCAAATTGTTGTATTCAATACGTTCCTATATACACAATACCAAATGAATGCTGTACTATATATTTTTGATCCCTTGATGTTTTTTATACCGCATCGTAAATTTCTGTACCACATTGTTTACTTTTAACCCTCCTACTATTACAACTATCACAACCTATCGAAAAACCAAATCCTCTCCTCTCTCACAGCTTGTGTGTCTCAACCTGTCACTGGATATTTTTTGATAGATAGGGTAGTTGGCTCCAATTTGGCACCTGGAGACTGAGGGTTAATAATGTTTTAGTGTTAACAATTTTAGTCATTTATATTTACATTATTGAGGAGAATTTGTTATTCCACCTTTGATTCTGTCAGAAGTGGAAAGTCGGCGACAGGTGCCGTGCAGTTTACACAGAGGATGAGTACGTCTACGATGCTGTGATCAAGCTGATAGACCGTGACAGTGCCACATGTTGGGTTACGTTCGTAGGCTACGGCAATGAGGAGGAGAAAGACCTTGATGAGCTCATGCCGGCGGGGTCAGAGGCCGCCTCGCCATCACGGCCTGTAAACGGCGACTTTGAGGTAGAGTTGGCAGGAAAAAAATTAATACTTGGTTGTAACCTGAAGTTCGGGTGGGATCCTGGCTGCGTGGCATTATGGGTTGGACCGACCGGCCGGCCCGGCCTGGCCCGGCCAGGTTACCAACAAAATCAAACAAAAGTTCTTGTTTTTAATGAATTGCAAAATTTGTATGATTTTATTTTTACGGCATTGTGGTTTAAGATGATTTGTATGCTCCAACTTTTGTGCAAACAAAAGTTTCCATCTTCTTTTTGATTAGATGACAAATTGCAGAATGCGGATTCGGTTACCACGTCCCTCATAGACTTGTGTGCAATTATCTGCTTTGTTTTATCTCCCAAAACCAAATCGTTGAATCTGATTGTGTGCAAGCACAGTTAAATTTCCGAAAAGGCTCCTCATTTTGTTCCCTCTTTCCAGGCTGGTTATGACTCCATGGAGTATCCCAACCACAACCAGAGTCCTGCACCTTCTGGGTCGGAGGTCAGAGGTCATGCCCACAATTCACATCGCCGTGACAACAACTGGTACCCACCTCATCAGTCATTCATGCCCCCACCAGTGCATTGGCCACCACACCCCATGGTAAAGTCACTATTCTACACATGCACTATGCTATAACCACACTGGAACCGGGCTGCGTTCCACTCATCACACGAACGTTGCCAACGTTTGCCAACTATGTAAACAATTTTCCATTGGATACTGCACACAAATTTGGCAAATTTTTGCGTTGTTCGCGTGAGTGGAACGCACCCCCGGTGTGTTATTTTTTTAATAATTTGACAGACACTAATGCACATGTGCAGCAGTAACTTTGCTCGTCTTACATGGCTGTGACCACAGTTCGAATCCCACATGATTTCATGGGTTTTCTTCCCACATCTAAAACTAATTTCCTTCTTTCCTCATCTTCTACCAAAGACTTTTGTGGGCTATCCCAAAATAGATTGTAATGCTTCTATCTTGTAATTTGAAATGTTAAAAATATGACCAACTATGATGATGGAGTTCTGACTAGTAGTTTAATTGATTATGTATCTGTTTCTGCCCCTCAGTCAAGTGGTTTCACTCCACCTGCTTTCCCCTCGTACCCACATTTTCCTGGAAGTGGTTACATGCCGCAGGTAAGTCTTTTTATCTCATGAAAAGAATATTACTCCATTAACTTCATATACATGGCTGTGTAGGGCTGTCCCAAATATACCGAATATTCGAATACTTTTTGGCAGGTTCGAATATTCGAAAAAAATATATGCAGGTACAGATACGACTGCTATTTTAATAGAAAAGTTACCGTGTTTAGCAGTGTTAAATGCCGTAATTTTTTTGACGGTTACTTTTTAAGGACGGAGATTTATTGTTCCCGTCCGGTAAAACTCTTAAGAAAATTACTGTAAAAATGCAGGCTGAAGTTTGGTTTCTTGTTATCATAACATTATACAAACCCGTAATGATCGCGTGGTCCATAATATCTATCGCCGCACGTTAAACACCGGCGTGCTTTGCGTGCAACTTTTTACCAGCAACTGATGCAGTTGCAGCTGAGGCGTGAAAAACTTGGTTGGCGAGTATCGAATATTTGAATATTCGGTCAAACCCAGTTTTGAATAATCGAATACTGAATTATTCGAAAATGAACAGCCCCTAATGCTCTGGGAACGATTCTTCCTCAGGAGTTTGTTGAACTCTGTAATATGTGAAAGTAGCTAGCTATGCGAAGATTGAGTTCTTTAACTCAGCTTCCTCAGGACAAGGATAGCAAACTTGAAACTACAATAATTTACAAAATGACAAATGAGGTGCTGATTTACATTTGGGTCATTCCATGAAGTTGGGACACAGAGTGTGACATTTTGCTACATGTCCAGTTACATGCCATCTATCGACTAAATTATTTT
The DNA here is from genome assembly GCA_037893225.1 of Hippasteria phrygiana. Classification (NCBI taxonomy): domain Eukaryota; kingdom Metazoa; phylum Echinodermata; class Asteroidea; order Valvatida; family Goniasteridae; genus Hippasteria; species Hippasteria phrygiana. The sequence goes on from JAZGUH010000502.1 coordinate 1,860,254, forward strand.
AATATTTATTCCTGATATTTGTCTTGGATGTTGGACAGATTTGGGCAAGTTTTGTACTGCAGTGAAACGCCACTATACCGAACATTCGGCTATACCGAACACCATCCTTGGCTCCCAAATTTTGTGTACAAAACTTACAGAACATTGTTGTTAAAAAAAACAGATTAAAAAAATATTACTGGGCATTTGGGCTTTTCGTAATTCCCAAACGGCCGCAGCTTTATGTTGAAGAGTGACAGGTGGATATTATTTCCCCAAGGAATAGAAGGAAAAAGCCAACTGTTGCTTTAGAATTAGGTAAGCTTAGAAAGTATGAACATGTAATTACATAATTCAATGGCCGGCACATGTTTAAAGTCATCCTTAAGTAACCGGCGGCTGAAAATCGCTATACCGAACGATCGCTATACGAACAATCGCTATACGAACAAAATCTGTGGATCCCGTGATGTTCGTTATAGCAGCGTTCCACTGTATTTGAACATTAGTTTCCTAAAGAATCTGACATTTCATGAAAAATTTAGCACGATTTATTGTACAAACCTTCTCTGTACACTACTAACTGACCAAAACATGGAAGGATATGTATTTTTATAAGGTTATTGTACATAAATTACAAGGGATATGTTAAAAAATGTTTTGACGTAGCAAATGTCACACTAGGGTACACCGTGTTAAATCGTTTATAGGTACTGATTCAGTTGTATTTCAGGTACTTCCAGAACTGTAAGGTTTGTAGAGGCCAATATAAACTATTGTGGCAGACAATTGTCAATTTTTTGTATGATCCCTGCAATTACACATACACTGCACCCAAATCCCATTTGGTCTGCAATGAATGTAACAGGAACACCGTGTTCCTACTCGGTGGAATGACCCATTTGTGGGTTTCCCCCAAAGTTTTAATTGGACAGTGCCCTCAACCAGAACTATGAAATTGTAGGTTTATGTTATTTGTGTCCAGGTGAAAAGAAAAGGGTCTTTAACATAGTTTGTAAACCGGCAAAATTACGCCTTACAGCACCCTTCGAAAGCTATGCACTGGGGAAATGCCCCATTTCAACTACAGGGTGCACTAGCCATCCTGTGCGCGGTATGCAGCCAGCTTCGCACAGGGATGGAATCATATCGTTTAAAGCCCAGCTTTAACGTCCCAGGTATTCACTTGGGGTACAGTACACTTTTCTACAAAATACTACTCAATTCTCTTAGGCCTGTGTAGTAAAAGTACTGCATACTACAGTTTATTCAAGTAGTATTTTGTAGTATTCGGTGACGTTAGGGTTAAAGTGGGGAGGTAGAATGCAAAATACCCTGATGTACCCATTCAACAACGTGTAGTCCTGCCCACAAGAAAAATCTTTCCCGTCAAAACATTTGACGTCACCCTTGCACCCTCCAGTCCTTATATATAACTCAAAGGAATGTGAAAATATCAATATTATAGAGAATGTTACACTTTGAAGGGCAATATATCCTTTTGCCTTTTTCCGTCCAGGGTTTCCGGATGCCCTTTCCCTCAGTACCCCCTGCGATGCCCCCACCTCCACCCATCCCCCCACAGGTGCAACAAGGGGACGAAGAGGCAATGCATGCCATGCTGATGTCGTGGTATATGAGTGGATATCACACAGGATACTATCAGGTTAGTCCATTGGCAGATATGATGGCAGAAAAGAGGAGCATGAGACCTATTTTGTACAAAACAAATGCAGAAGTGCATTATTTTGGGTTTTTGCAAGGCTGTAAGTCACGCGAGCAGGGATGTAATTTTTCTGTTTTTTCGTGGAATTCCGGGGTTTTTTGCCATTAAAAGTCAACCGACGTGAATCATGTGAATCCGTTGAGAAAATTGGGGTGTAGAATATGCTCATTAATTATTCATATCGGGTTTTACGTGCTGAAATTTACTTACTTACATACATAGTGTTCTAGCCAGGCATTTAATAGCGCTAGCACCCGCTATACGCTTTCGGAAATGAGCGCTACGCTTGAATTCCGCCGCTACGCTATCAAAATTACCTACTTGAAAAATTACCTACATGACCCTGTGCGTGTAGTTTGAGATAATTATGGCAGAGTTGTAGTTGAGTCCCTGCAAGTCCTTTCACAAGTCCTTTCACAAGTCCTTTCATAAAGCCAGTCACAGGTAACTGGATGAACAATGACAAAGGAATGCCTTTGTCAAAGGTGATTTGAATAGCTTTTGATTGGAATTAGGACTGGAGGGCTTATGATGGACTTTTGATGGACTCAACTACATCCCTAAATTGTCGTGATCGCAAAAAAAGTCAGTTTCATTTGTTTTTTGTTTAGTTTATTGTTTTTGCTGATTATTAAGGCCGATGTTTGGCAATATCGGCACAACATCGGATCGGCAAAATTTGTAAGGTTTAACCGATGACGAACCGATGTTCGGCAATGTCAATTAGCAAACTTTACACTCAATTTTATCACACACAAATGTCATGTTTTTCTATTAGAGCGCGAGTAAAAACGATGTTTTATTTTTGTGTGAAAAATTAACAGTTTTATGCTGTGATGTATTATCATACCGGTTGTAAATATCTCCGAGCTCCGTGTCTATGCGATCCGCGCTATCTGCACCGCATGCGTGAAAACTCAGTGCCCGAAGACAACGAAGCTAGCAGTCAGTGCATGACTGTACTGGTCTACTGAACGTCATAAACGGAGTCGGGGAAATACACTGTGTGAAGCCACGACGCGTTGTGGACTTTAGTTCAGCCGATCACATGTCTCTTGCATGCACAGCATTGGCGATATGTGTGCACCGTGTAATGTTATATACAGCGTGAATACAAAAATGGGGAATTCCCTTCACGTGTGCCAATTTTGCTGGACTGAAGCTTGAAATGAATTGAAATCACTGCGAGTTCGGCGTCGTATTTTTACGACCGCAGATTTTTCTACGTACATGTAAATAAATGCCTGGATTAGTTTTGCCCATTGTCCTAATTTGTTCTCCATTTCAACTTCTATCCAACAACCAGCAGTGTTAAAATAAAATTTAATAGGGTCGGTTGGTAGGCATAACATGTTAATTTTCTACCTCCATGCTAAAGGTGAGAATAATTAACGCAATACCTGTGTTAGAGGGGTCCCGAAACGAAGTACATGTACAAATTTTGAGATGCTTTGTGAGACATATGCCTGATGAATTTTATGTGATACGAGCATTGCAAAGTGGAAAATAAAATTTACGTATTGTAAAAATAATCAGCTTCCTTCCTATTTCTTTAAAACTGTAAACTTGTATGGTTAAGCCAAAACTCTAGTGTTGTGAATAATCGACCTTTTTATTCAGAACAAAGATAGATACATGATTGATAGCCTATTAATCAGCAAAAGCAATAAACTAAACAAAATAAATATGAAACTGCACGCACAGAGTGCCGCGATACGAAAGCAGTCCATGCTGTACAACGCGCAGGCGTGCCCGGCCAACTGACAGCTCCATGCACGGTGCGTCACCGTAACACGTTGGCGAAACGTGGAATTATCCACACAGCCGTTTATCACGCACATCACTCAACCACTGGTCCGCTTCTTGTCGCAATTTGTCGAAAGTTTTGATTAAAACACATCGTGATTTTGACTTTCCTTGTTGGTCCGATTCTTTGTTAGTTTTCGCCGGGATTTTATGAACAAATCTTGTCGAGTGGGCCTACGAAGTTCTAGAATCTTTTAGTAATTTGTTGCCTCCAAAGCATGCGTGTCAAAGCATAGTGTTGCATGAATAAACACCCCCCAACAACGGACCCGCTCTGCGCAATGCGCAGGCGCAGACGGTTTTTCCCCATGATCGAGCCTGTACTACTTTGCCGCATGCGCACGTACGTACTCCCGGCCGAACATCGACAAGATGTACACGATCTTTGAGTTACGCATAGTTTCACATGTCGGCAAGTTCCGCTATGGGAATTCCGGACGCCCGGTCGGCAATTCCTACTATTATGATCGGAAATCGGTATCGTAGAATTAATTTGTCTTCCTCTACCTAATAACATTTTATGGCTTTCGAAAATATGGTGACCCGAACTGAAGGCATTTTTTTGTTTGGCCCAATTTATTACTGTGTTAAGGGAGTCGTGGTTTGTCTTGGGTATGTCACTGTTGGTTGGGCGCAATCGGTCGATCATGCTGCGCTATCAGTCGATTCTGACGGATATCTTAGACTTTACTTACCTTTCAAAAAAATCCTCTAGAGCCGTGAATTAGAAAGAAAATGTGTTCGACTGGTGGCAGCGCGATCGGTCCATAGCGTCACGATCTACCGATAGCGCAGCACGATTGTTTTACGTTTTTGATGGCATTGTTTATGTCGATTAAAAACATCGGATCGGCAGGCAAATCCAACATCGGTTGAACCTTACCATCAATCATGCATGCTGTTTTATTATGTTCATTCTTTGTTTTGAATAAAAAGGTTTATTATTCACCACACATGCAATGATGACACTAGATTATTTATTACCAATGGGTAGCAAATCAATAATGATATTGAAATGAGACATAATATTCTGAAAAATTAATATTAATATAACAAATCTGGGAAATATTGTTGCTCAAAAGATGTCCCAGAAAGGCTTAGATTGCACCACAGAGCATCTACATTTCAAAATTTTCACGGGGCCCTTAAGCGGGCCCCAGACCCAACGCCGTTAATGGCTTCGCGCTTGCCGAGTTCAATCACATCCCTGCTCGAGGTACAGAGCTAAAAAAAAAAACAGAATCAAAGATACAAGAGGTAGGAATTAAAGCAGGAAAGATTGTAGGTTAAAGTGAAACGTACAGCAGACAAGGAATTCCATAAAGATATAGAATGAGGGGAAAAGCTACTACATGTATGAGCATAGCTTTTCGTTCTGCATTGAGATATGTTGGGGAGAACAAGCAGAAAGCTAAGTTTCATGCCGAAACATAGTAACAGGAAGTAAGACTGATAAATCACAGTTTGCAACTTCAATTCCCATTTATAGTGGACGGTTACATTATTTGGGCCACATGAGTGTTATTGATAGGCTATAAATCTGTGAAAACAAGTTTGCTATAAAATTTCCATAGAAAAATCCATTACCAATCCATGTATTCTTAATCAGCCATTGGTGCATCAGTGGTGTTATTACATTTTTTTCTCTGTCGTTTATCTCAGGGTTTGAAGCAAGGGAAGTCCTCCAGCCAGTCCGCATCTCCAAACACTCAAGAGACCAACAGAAGACAAACGGCAGGGCGTCAGTCGAGACCAAGGAACAGCGGGGCTCAGTCCAGATAACGGCAACTCAAACTAACGTCTTATCCTGTTGCTTTAACTTCAATATCTGTTAACTTTTCAGTAGGAAAACTTGAGCTGCCTCTCTGAGCACCCTGCCAAATGCAACACAGCTGAAATAAGAACCCTGCCAAATGCAATGTTGCACTGTGCAGTGAACTCATCTGTACCAGCCTTGTTGCTGGAGGCTTATACATGTACAATACTAAATACAAAAGAATGCATCAGACCAGGAGACATGCCTTGACTGCTATTATGCAACAACTTTTTACCATTGGTGGATTCTGTTGCATTTAGCAGGGTTAGGATTAAGACTTAATACCCAAGTAAACCGGTTATCATAGTTAAAATATGAAAACTTGAATTGTCTATCTTAACAGACTTAACTTCCCTTGTAGTCATGCACTGGCTAAAACAGTTCGCATTTGTGGACAGAAATTATTCTTTGTGCCCAACACCCCCCCCCCCAAAAAAAAAAAAAAAAAGAAGTGGTCATTCATATCATATAATGCACTTATCAAGACCCCCCCACCCGCCACCCAAAATGTGGGTATTGTGACTTATCCCTTACGTACGGATATTTAATGGGGGCACCAGGGTGCCATGCCAGCTTGTGCAGTCAAGCATAACATACACAATACCCCCAATAATGGATTGAAAATGCAGAAATTGGCGTGTATAGAGGTCAACCGGCCAGGTGGCAATTTCAATCTGCACATATTTGTGTCAATGGCATTACATGTTAATGTCACTTCCCAGGTTGTATCATAAAATTGGGCATGGTCCCTGGGTTTCTAACTTCTGACTAGCACCCCCCAAACAAAGACACTGACAATTTGGGAGACCGCCAACATAGAATTGGTAGAGTGCCGGTACGTATTCCGGAGGTCACAGGTTTAAATCTTGCTCCAGCCAGCTTTGTTCACTTTGAATATTCAAAGCCTAGTTTGTGGCAATTTCAATCAGTGCTTGGATTTTATTTAATACATTGATCAGTCACAGAGGCATGTATTTGTTTTAGTTTAAAAGTTAAAAATGCTGTTTTCTTTATTTCCACTCATTGTCGTTTGTAATAATAAAACTTTCAGCTACCTGACATATATACCGAGATATGCAAGTCTGTCATTTTTTAGTGATTCTCAAAAAATTCCCTTTCTGCAGTAAGTGGTTATTTGACCATACAAGCTGCATAAAATTTTATTGGAGATGTTAGAATTTGTGCCAGTTGTACATCACAATTTGTAACAAAAATTCAGGCCCAATTCTGTGCTAATGTAAAGTGTAGCTTTAATCTTTCTGGATCATTATAAAAAAAATAATACATTTATATTATATGACCCACAACTAAAAAGGAATTTCAGTAACCTGCAAAGCCAAAATAATTTCTAAAAAAACATGAGCTCGCGCATAATTTTTACAAAATTTATATGTATATTCATTCAAGCATATGTGACATGTTCCCACAAATTGGGCGTAAAGTAGCAAAATTTGAAAATTATGGCATTTCATTAAAGTACAGGTTAAAAGCTTTAAGTTGATATATTGTGTGTTGTGGTATCTTATTCCTAGCCCCCCATACAACCTTTTGGAGCTGTTAGTCTTAACCCCTTGTTTTGAGAAAATGCAACTCAAAGTTTGTGATCTGTGCACACTTTAACCCTAACTCCCTAGGGTGTGTGGAAAATTGTATTAAAATTGGAGGATTCAGGACTGTTGGGGTTAACCGGAATTCAAACAAGAAATCCTAAAAAAAAATATTTTGAGAAGAGATTCAGTTTCAAAACTTTTGTATGTAATACAATAATCCCAAAATTTACTTTTCAGTGAAAAATTGTTTCTGCTTGTAACTCGGAAAGCCACAGTGCGACTTCACGCTCATTTTGTGCTGCCAGGTCACATATATTGTCACAACTGAATAAGAATATTTTCAGAAACAACTTGATTTTTTAATCTAGACTTCATGGGGTAAACTCTGAACAAGCCAGCCATTACTACTTGAAAAAAAACAAAAATCAGAAACATAATGAAAATCAAGTAACAAATAAAGTCACGGGGAACAACTGGAAAAATTGTCTCCTAAAATGCTTCTCTATTGATGTACAATATTGAGCATTTTTTTTCTAGAATCAATTCAGTTCTTGTCTTTTTATATCCGGAATTGAGATACAGCAGCAGTAAAATTGAGATATTCATTCAAAAGTGTAATGTTATGAAAATAAAATTATGAATAAACACTGGTTTCGGTGGCAATTTTTACAAACAAGACGATGCTGGCAGAACAAAGAAAATCAATGAAAACTAAAATTTCTGACAAACATGCACCGAGTATTACCAAATTATCATCTGTTACAACTTTTACAAGGGAAGGAAAAAATGTACAATATTTTTAAGGAAAAAAAAGGGTAGAGAAACAAAGCACTATTTGTATCTGTCCGTCTGTCATCTTATCTACATGTCTTGGCCAGGAGGAGTAACAAGATGCTTGACAAGTCCTCCCGGAGGATGTGGGTTACTTCTTGCTGGCTCCAGCCTGCTCGGCAACTTTCTTTTCCTCTGCTTTCTGCTGCTTCACGCGCATCACCTCGGCATCTCTGCAAAGATAGTGTCATTACGTTCTTTCAATGATGGTTGAAAACTTTAACCCTTTTTATCTCATATCTTGTATTAAGGATGGAAATTTACGTTTAATTTGATAAACGTTTAGTCAACCATTGCAAAAAGGATGCCGCCAGTCCCAGTATTTGTGTAGGACGTAGGAGAGGTGCCGTCCGCGTCGAGCATTGATCTTGTCCCAGCGGCGTATTGAAAACATCAAACACAAACAATTGCATACACTTTAGTACTAAAGGCGTTTGTATTCCTTTGTTTAAATTCAAATTTGAGTTCCGTTTAAACGTTTGGGAAAATTTCTAAACCAGATTTGAATTTTTCTTTCGTTTAAACGTTCCATCCTTATCTTGTATGTCCCAGGTTATGTCACACACCGACAGGGATGTCCTGGACTTGAAAGTATATGATTTGTTGGTTAAGTGTATGGTACATAAAGGTTGAGGCAAAATAACATTTTGGCAGTTAAAAGAATAATGCTATCCGTGGCTGGCTATCTGACAATGATACTGATTGACCTCCAACAGTTTACATGGACATTCCTATTGGTTGAGAGTCTGTCACATGGGTATGTTTAAACTTTTGTTGAAACAACAGCTGGGAGTAGTTCAACCAGTGTGAGACTGCCTATTTTTTTTTTTTTTTTTTTTTTATGAAATATCGCCCCATGCAAGGCTGACGCCACTCTACTATAAGTTGTGCACCACGTTATCATTTTTGTGCATGTTGGGATGTTAAAAATAGTGACATTGAAAAATCTACTATCCCTAAACATGCTAAATCTAACATCTCACAGTGAATGCTTTCTGTTAAATACTGTTGATTTGGCTTGTGAACAAAAGATTTTTTTTTATAGCTGTTGGATTCTGACAGATTAAGCAGGCTTCACGATTTTCTGGATTGTTGGATTCTACAGGGTGGTTACAAAAAAGTTAACCCAAGATTAAGGTGATTGTTCACCCACCTCCTACAATTCCAGAGAATTTGTGTTTACCTAGTGTTGATGAGTAGGGTGTTTAGAAATAATCTTGAACAAATGCTAGGTTTAGCTTAATTGGATCTCAAGATATGGCCCATTAAAGATGTCATGTACAAAACTGGCTTGTCCACGGGAGCTTCATTGTATTATGAAGCATGTTGAAGACAGAAACTAAAGGTAAGAAGCTCCCGTGGACAAGCCAGTTTTGTACATGCCATCTGTAATGGGCCATAAGATCCAATTAAGCTAGACCTAACACTCTACTCATCAACACTAGGTAAACACAAATTCTCTGGAATTAGGGGAGATGGGGGTTAGTTGGAACACTGGGTAAGTTGAAACATTGAGATTTTTTTCCATAGCTAGCTGTGGAAAAAAATCTCAATGTTTCAACTTACCCAGTGTTCCAACTAACCCCCATCTCCCCTATAGGTGGGTGAACAATCGCCTTAAACTTCGGTTAACTTTTTTTTGTAACCACTCTGTAGTGGATTCAGCTGGGTGCCTAGAAGAAAACTGACAGTGTTTGTGTTATTTTATAGCAGATGCAAAAGAGATATCAAAGAGATTGTTCCTAATCCTGAAGTGTCCCTTTCTGGACCCAGGGTTACAATTATCGCAACTTAATGATATACTGTGCAGGTGGGATTATCAACTGTTTGACCAAACTTCAAGCTTTGTGTATTAGGATCAGGAAAGACCGGCAGCAGATTTCACGAAACCTTGCGCAATTGCACAACTCTACTTACGCCACAATATATTGTTTAAGTTGTGCAACATCTCTGACATTTTTTAAATCGATTTCACGAAAGTTACGCAGTGCGTAAGTCGCTGACTTGCGCCACAAATTATGACGTAACTTACACACTCGTTTTAGGTGGCTTAAGTTCTTGGCACAAAACACAGAAATGATGACCCAGCTAGCTGAGCGTGAGCATAGTAGAGCCGTTAGTTGTTCACTAGACTATTTCAGAGAGTAATGAAATTATCATTCGCTGCAGGTTTACCTGTGAGATATTTCCGAAAGTTGCCATCAAATTTTTTAAAAAAATTCGGAGCGAAGTTTCAAAAGTGAAAAGTTTCAAAATGGCACCCCACGGTTCAATTTTATGACTGTTCCATGTCTTTTTATCGTTGTGCTAAAACAGTCATCGTAAAAGCGGCATTCCGCCTCGTCCGCGATGTATGAAACAAATAAAACATTGCGCAGCTATGTACTGTTTCGTGAAATGGATCGCAAGGATGTAGCGCAGCTGCGCAACATTTTCGTTGCGCACAGTTTCGTGAAATCGGCTGCAGGTATATACCTGTGGCGTCTGTCTTCCAGCTTTGTGCCGGCATTAGCTCCAGATTCTTTGGCCCCCTTTCTCTTCTGCTTATCTTGCTCCTTCTTCTGGGATTTGGCTCTCGCCAGTTCACGCTGGTTACCACCTGTACAGTCAAATGCCGAAAATATGAACACAATCATTTCATCAGTTACACAATGGATAATTACCAAAACAGGTGGATATTTATCAAACTGAAATGACTGCCAGCAAAAACACTTTTTTTCAGATCGTTTTGCTGGTGATGGCAAAGTATCCACCACTAGATTCCACACCAAATATGTCTGGGATACTGCTTATCTTATTCTTCACAAATTTAAGATTCAACTTCACTCGGATACAGGGAGATTTTCAATTGTGCGTATTATTACTCTTATCAGTTCAAAACAGGGTACATGTGTTATGCAAAGTGATATCATTGTCACTTGGTTTTCAATTAATTTTGTTTTATTTTGGTACTCGTAAAAAAAAAATTGGGATTCTACCATAGGCCTTGTGCACCATATAATGCACTGTAACCGGCACTTAATGAAATCACCACCTCACTTCTGGGAAATTATATGCTAATATTATGATGTCGTAGTGTGTCATGGACATGATCTCAAGGTCATATTTTGAGTGGAAATTTTAGGCCATAAGATAACCTTAGATTTTTATTTAACTGAGCACGTGCCACATGGACGTGCCACAAGGTTTTCACAAACCTTACAGATGGACCAATTGAACTTGCTGCAGCAGAAATGTTTTAATTTCGTTTGTGATCAGTAACTCACTTGTGATGACATTTCTGGGGCCCAGTATTTCATGTGTATTATCTTGACATGGCTAGGTACCCCTAGGGTGGGTTCAAATTCCTTAAATGTAAAATGAAATGGTGAAATTTACCAGAATTTTGCTCACCAAGATCGGAAAAATATCCACTTGATCGTCTGTCATAGTTCGCTGTCGACTGAGGGGCAGCTATAAACCCTAATCCTAGGCATTCATTTAGGGTGAAGACCACTACGAAATACTACTTAGTACTCTGTAGCACTGAGACTCTCTGTCTTTGATGATTGAGTGTATCAGTCAAGATACTTGCAACTACAGAGTACTACTATGTAATACAGTTAGGTGTAAATTATATTTATGTCAATGAATTGGATGGCTAAGATTTTTTTAAATGTATCGTCTCTGAAAACCAGTAGTTCATGCTTAGATGAAAACAGACATTTTGCCTCCAACCCCAGCAACAAACAGTAGTACTACATATTACTACATACTTTATTTGGGGTGAAGTATCAAATACTAAAAATTACTACAAGCACTGTACACAAATAGGTGAGCTACAAGTAGTATTTCATAGCTTTAAGTTTATGTGAGGGTAGGGTTAATAACTCTTGACTAACTACACGCGGCTTTCAACAAGTTGTTTATTTTGTATTTCTCCTATGCTTTTGAAAGAAATACATATGAAATACCAGGGCCGAAAATTTCATCAGAAGAGTTACTAACTTTAAACGAAATTGAAGTGTTTATTTTGCCACGAACCGGTCATGCGCAGTCATTCGTTTCTTGCCGAGCTAAACTTCATATAACAATAAACTGCTCTACATGTCGAGTTGGCACATGGTTGAGTGGTTAATGCTGGTGTCTCGAAAGCGACAGTGCTACTCGGTGCATACGATCCCGACCTCTGGTATTTTTTTTGTGTTTCCTTTATTCTTCTTTTTCTTCAAAAAGTAAGAATTGCTTTTTTTGTACTGTTTTTAAAAAATCAAATCCGGATTAAATTGCAGATAATAATCATTTTCCTTTTGTGATTCACGGCTCTGGAGAATTTATTTTTAGGGGCAATAAAGTTCCAAATTGCATTTGGTCTGATTCCCATCTCGTGAATATGAAGTCAGACAATGAAGGCACGGAACCAGATGAAATTTCTAAGTCCCCAAACATGCCAAAAACACTCACTATGCATGTTCAGTGCCGTGTCGGTCAAATAAAACAAGCATGCCGGTTCACGACAAATTAACCACCTTTTCTGCTGCAGCAAGTTCAATAAACCTTTTCGACATTCTCAAGTCAAAGCATCATGGGAACAGTATCATCCCTTAACCCTAACCTTCCCTAACCTGCCAAAATCAAACACCCCATTTGTGTTGAATTTTGTGTGATTGGGTACTGTAGAGCCTTGGCACCATCACTTTGCATGGGACTTGATGCCCTGATTTTGTCTGAGTACAAAGAATGTGCCATTGGTTTACTACACAGTGTTGGAGTTTGTGTGGTTAGGGAAGGATTCTAGTAAAAAGCCTTGGGCTGTTAGGGTTAATGGCATTAGAAGAGCAAGCACATAAAAACGGATGTAATTGGTCACACTGGTCACATGTTGGTTGTCATGGTTGTAAAATCCTCTTCTGATTGGCTAATGATGTGACATTATTTGCTGTTCTAATTCCATAGCAGTTGCATTCATCAGTAACTGGTACCCTAAAAGGGATTCCCCAATTAATTCTTTATTTTTATTGCCATTTAAAATTGATTTTTCTGGTTATTATTTTCCTTATGTTCCATGCAAAGATATGTGAAAAGATTCTCTCTCAACTCATGACAGATATTTAGCAAAAAATCTATTAATATTTGGACTGGTTCACAGTGCCATAGGTTTGTGAGCAATTGTGTAGTGTAGGGCCTGTTCTTTAAGGGAACAAAAATCCACTTTTAGGTTATTGGAATTGCCAAACTAGTTAGCGACATTACAAACCAACAGGTAGGGCCTATATGCCGTAGATTAAAGGGCAGGGTTTTAGTTTTTTAGGGAAATTTTGGGGTAAAGCGGCGATGAGGACGACAACACGCAATCACCGCGACGCACAGTAAACACACAAAACCGCGATCATTCGCATAGCAACTGCCGTAAAGCACGTAAGAAAATTGCATTTTCTACCAAAATAAATTGTTCAAAATTACAAAAAGCGATGTCAATAGAATTAAGAGAAGTCTGCTTTATTTAGGTTGAAAAAGTCATTTTGGAATAAGAAAAAATACCCTTGAATCCAATTTCATCAAAACTAAAGAGGGGCCCTACACTACACAATCGCCGGTTTGTGTATAAATTACATAGTTTGTTTGTTTGGCCTCCACACACCCACAATGCATTGAGAATGTCGAAAAGGTTTATTGGTCTGTATAGTGTAAGGTTTGTGAAAACTACCTCCATGCTATTAGTATTAAACGTACGTTTAATAGCACTGCCTAGCCTGCGCCTATCATAACAGCGAAAGTTAAAAATCATGGCATTCCTGTGTAAAATACCGCTTTAAGACATTTTCCTATGTCTACAAACAAAATAGTAAGAAACTATCCAATTACTTACGAGTCATTTTGAAATACTTTAGAGCAATTTAATGTCACTTAAATTGCCCAGAATCTTACGATTTTGGCTGACGTTTCAGATTTTCGATTACTTCCTATTTATTTACGCACGGTCAAATGGTAACTGATGCCAATACATAAACAAAGTATGCGAAATTGAAAGAGGGGCCTGACTTTTTCCGATTTAGTATAGCGCCCTCATTGACACGCGACACTCAGGGCGCGTTCGAGTCGGTTGGTTTTTAATGTCGCAATCTCGTTTGTTTAGTCCAATAACTTAAAAGTGGATATTACTCATAGAGCTATAGCTCAATGATATTACTACACAATCGCCCTTGAGAGTCGAGTCAGCCACTTTTAATTCCCCGCTCCAGTAGAATCTCTGGGTTAACTACGCATGCGTGTGACGTAATTCCACCAGTGACTCCGCTATGTGCGTCACAAACCATGATATCAGAAGAATAAATTATACGCGCTTCCTATCTAGTTTATTTATTCCCTAGATATCAGAAGTATAAATAAAATAGATATACGCGCATACTATGACATAATTATTCTAACTTCACGCGCAGCTGAGAGCTAGGTCACGAGCTAGGGCAATTAATACATTTAGCTCTATTACTTTACGTTAGTTGTTTGGTGGCGTCCGTGAGAGGCCACATAAAATGGCGCCCAGTTATCGCACAGTGAATGGGCGCGTATGTACGCGCTGCCGATCTAGTCCTTTTATTTCATAATATCTATGAGTTTATTTATTCTTCTGATATCTATACGGGAATTTACGAAAACCCATTAGCGCCAAGCAAACAAATAGTCGAATCCGTTATAATTACGGATTTAATCCGCTATTACAGATTCACAATCCATTATTACGAATTTACAATCCGTTATTACGTGATCCCCACAATGTCGCTTCCCAGGTTGTATCGTAAAATTGGGTGTGATCCCTGGCTATAAGGCATTCTGGGTTTATGACTTCTGACTAGCGCCCACCCGAACAAAGATACTGACAATTTGGGAGACCGCCAACATAGGGCAAAATATATAGCTCAGTTGGTAGAGCGCCGGTACGGTAACCCGGAGGTCGCAGGTTCGAATCCCGCTCCGGCCAGTTTCTTTGTTCACTTTGAAAATGTATTCAAATTTACCTACTCAGTTTCCCTTGTGGATTGTTTGACGAATTATAGGATTTACAATTCGTTATTACGGATTTGCAATATGCAAATGCACACTGTTATGACGACAGACGCCAAGCACCACATGGAGCTGTTTCATCATTCAATCAGATTGTTAATCCGTTTAATAACGGATGTGAATCCGTTATAACAGATTGTAAATCCGTTATAACGGATTCAATAAAAAAAAAAATTTTGGCGCTAATAGGCTTTTGTAGTAATTCGCCAAACAAAATTAGGCCTAGAAGCCTATTTTTGCGGTGGTGCCACGCTCGCGTGCAGGTAGATTCGCGTGCGCATTTCGCCAAATTGTAAACACCCTGTTGGTGGTCGAAGCTAGCTGCCGCTGATCGAGCGCGTGCGTATGACACGCACGCGAGCGTGGTGCCACAAACACCGCACGCGCAGTGAATGCTTCTAATTTTGGTCGCCGCCGGAGTACCGGGTACGCGCGCGCCGTGCGCGCATCGTCACAATGGCCGGTACGGTTGGATGTTGACAACAATCGACGTTATGTATTGTTTTTGCTTTGTACACATCAATAACATGCACGTGGATTTATATACGTTGATAAGTCACTGAAGCTTCTGGGCTGTAGTTGATGATAATTATTGTAAAGCTCCACAATTCTGAAGCAAGATGCTACGTTTGAGAAACAAGAAAAAGAGTGCCCCTGCACTGAGAAACAAGAAGGTACCGGTAGCAAGAACAAATTCCGTTCAGCCACCCACCCATTCAGAGGAAGAATCCACAGAACCTGAATATGATGTACCTAAAGCGAAGTCGGAAACAAAGGACCAAACACCGGTAACGAAATCACCAAAGAGTGTCGGGGTTGTTTTGCCGGAGCTGCCGGGCAGGCAGTCCAAACTGATGAGCACGCTGTTGGAAGTGTCTCACCCGAACGTCGTGCTGCCGTCCTCGGACGCACCTCACGCCGAACATGTCCTGGGAGCGATGACCACGCTTTGGCGAAAGAAACAACTCAACGACGTGGTGCTTGCTATCGGACCTCACAGAGTAGGCACCCACAAGCTGGTCCTGGCCGCGTGCAGTGGGTACTTTGCGGAGCTCTTAACTGGAGACGAGAACACCGACAGCGAGGAGTTTGTGTACAAGCTCCACGGCATCTCGTTGGACACCCTTAAGTTGCTCCTGGAATCAATGTACACTGGCAATCTCCAGATAGACTCCTCCAGACTGGAAGAGATACTTTCCGCTTCCGTGTACCTGAAACTCCCCTTCGCCTTGAAGATCTGCTGCGAGTACATGATCGAGAACATGGAAACTTGTACGTGCCTCAGGACGCTCGGGCTAGCCACGGTGTTCGGCTTGACTCACGTGATGGAGGAAGCCTCTCGGATGGCGGCGAGGAACTTCGGCGAGATATCCGATACTCAGGAGTTCCTGGAGTTGCCGGAGAAGCCTCTAATGACGCTCTTATCTCGCGACGATTTGGTCGTAGACTTTGAGCTGGATGTGTTTTCGGCGCTCCTCCGGTGGATCGACGTTGACCGCGAGACGCGGCTGAACCACGCCTCTGCCTTACTGGAGAATGTGCGCCTACCGATGATCAAACCTTCAGACCTGGTAGACTACGTGGAGAGCGTGGAGTACCTCATGGAACTACCGTCATGCGAGGCTCTAATTCGGGAGGCACTGCATTACTACTGTCTGCCATTGAGGCAGAGCATCCTGCAGTCTAGGCGGACCACTCCTCGATCAACCACGCACATTACTACTGTAGTAGCGATGGGTGGACAACCAAGGAGAGCTAAGGACGCGGTTGGTGATGTGCTGACGTATTACAACTCAGAAACAAACAAGTGGAGAGTTTTGACGAAAATGATCCAACCCAGACACCACCATGCTGGTAAGGTCTTTATGCTTGGTCAAAGCCGCAAATTAAAGAAATGCACTACAGGTGCACCGATAAATTGTAGTGTAATACCAGAGAGAACGGGACGGTGGGCCTACCCTAGTTTTGAACCATGTGATAACAAATAATTATGTCAGGTCGGCGAAAACCCGAGGGAAATATCACAAAACTTTGTTTGTCAAATTAAAAACAACTTTTCTATTAAACTATTTAAATACCGTAGTTAAGTTGAACCTTACTAATTCTATAGACAATAATTATATAATATGATACCGGTAGTAGATAAGATTATGTGTAAGGTCATTTCAAACTAGATTTTTTTTTGTCGACTTCAGTTGATTTGCGTTCTACGATGGAGACAGCCTAAATGCGGTAGTTGCTGTAGCCATCGAATTTAGGTCGTACATAATCCACATATTCAAGGTGGTCCAGGAAAGAGCAGTGGCGTAGCTACTGGGGGCACGTCACTGTATACCAGCTGACGTCTGTGAAAAAAATGTGTGCACCACCAGGTCCCCCCTCCCCCTCCCCTCCCCCTCTCCCTCCCCCCGAAGTTTCACCCAAGATAGCCACTGGGAAAGGGACGTTTTATGATATTAAAAAAGCGTGAGAGGTACGATCTTTCCAAAAAAAAACATGGTGAATTGTTGAATTAGACAGAGGTACGACGTTTGAAGCTGTGCCGATCCTATGCTGGAAGCTAAGATTGGCAAAACTTGTCAGAATTTCCATAATGTTGTTGTTTCAAACGTCAAATGCCTGCCGTGTCTAATTCAAATACTTGGAAATTATCCGACTTAGACACGACAGGGGGCGTTTGGAGAATAAAAGTTTCCCTGACCCCCTTCATTAATCAGTAACTGAGTACATGTATTAAACCATGGAGGAAGAGGAGGTGCGGTTTGCCAGCAATCAGCGACTTGCCAATCTTTTCAACCCGCAGCTGCGATGCTAGGCGGCTTTCTCTACGTAGCTGGTGGCAGGGAACTAGTCAACAGCCCAGACGGGCCCATGAAGTCAGCTCATAGATACGACCCGCGAACGGACTCCTGGATCCAGATTGCTGACATGCAGAACGCGAGGGAGAGTTTTCAGATGGGGATCTTAGATGGAATGATTTATGCCGTGGGTAAGTGGATTTCGTTACTTTGAATCATCATTGTAATTCTCGTCCTCCCCTACACTGCGCCCCTCCCCCACGCAGCTCTCTCGTCGTCGTCAACATCTTCATCATTCTCGGTGCGGTTCTTGAAAGAAGATTCCAGAAAATGAAATAAAATCATGAAACAAGTCTGGGCCAACCAATTTACACGAAAATTCTCCTCAAATCGTGTAGGTTTTCTTGCAATGTTTTCTTGTCATGTTTTCTCTCAACAAATTAACAGATAGAAGAAAAGTCCTTACTGCAAAAATCGTCACCATTTTCACGAAGGGACAGACATAGGCCCTGGTGATATGATCTGACAGTGAAAGTGTATTGTCATTTTGACATGCCCCTCCCTTCGTGAAAACGTTGACGAAATGAACGAGTTATGATTATAATTTCAAACATTCTTTTTCAGGCGGACGTCAGAGCAGCGAATCGTCATTGGCTGTTGTCGAGCGCTACAATCCCTGCACCGACCAATGGGAGGAGAGAGCACCGCTTTGCAGTCCCAGACGATGTGTTGCCGTCGCAGTACACGATGGGAAATTATACGCTGTTGGTGGCTCAGGTATGCACTTAAGATGTTTATAGGCTCACACAATAATTGGAAATATTTTGTCAAAAACACGTCATCACTTAGGTCTTTTTAAGGTATTTTTCATAAAGTTAGGTGTGTTTTTATGAAATCACCATTTCTTTAATTTGTCATCATATTGTTTATTGTTTATCACCTGTGAAACACCTTTTTAATAACTTTAACCTTATTTGGGTAAATAGCTAATTGGACAAATTAATTAAACTCGTAATGAAGTATGTTGTTTTTATGGTGTAGCTCGGCAACCACAGCACCTACCACCATGGCCAATGCTATATCAAATTTAAGCTTATTAAAGCAGCAATCCAATGCTATTATGTGATATTCAATGTTACCCATAAAATGTTTAAAAGTTGTTAAGAACAAAAATCTTGTGCCATTTGACTAATTGTGGATATTAAGGGTATTGCTTCTGAAACTTGTATTTTCTGTAAAGGTCATTGAATTACGACAGTGTTTCTGCTTACAATAACACACAAATTAAGAAAAACCATTGTAAAATTGTGGAAAAAAATATATTTTTGTTAATCCATGTTTATTCAAAACTAGGCTGTATGATGCGAGAAAAACGCATTTAAAATAGTATTTTTCGATGTAATTTTTTGTTGTCCTTATTCCCCATTTCTTACAAATATCAGCCTAAAAAAATGGATTTGATAAAGTGAAAATACAAGGTCTAAATATGTGTTTAGAATGTAATTGTATAGGAAAGTACCTTAACGTTTTATTTTCACCTCCAATTTGTCGCAATGCAGGAAACAAGAAAATCTCAAACAAGGTCGAGTGTTACTGCCCCGTCTCTGACACCTGGGAACAAAAGCGCGACTTGGAGACACCTCGTTTTTTCGCCTCTCTGTCCTCCGTGGAGGACCACCTCTACCTCACCGGGGGAGCGACGGTCAGCCCCCCGCGGGGCATCCACTGCGAGCCGCGGATTGAGCGCTACGAGCCCGGGGCAGACACCTGGACAGCCCTGCCGGCCGCGTTGAGTCAACCTCGGGCCGAAGCCGCGAACTGCGTAGTGGGAAGCCGTATCTACATCCTGGGCGGGTACTGCTGGGACAAGAAGGCGTGGCTTCAGTCCACGGAATGCTATGATGTTGAGACCGGGGCATGGGCTGAGGTGGCCGATTACCCGCAGGCGTACACCGGCATGGCCTGCTGCTGTCTGACACTTCACAAATTACCTTGAAACTATTTATTGTCCACCGTTGAAAATCATAAAGATCTGGGGAGGGTTTGTAATCCCCATTTACCTTTGAAAATGTACCTTTCTACTTCAAACGGATACTGGTTTTCCCCCATGTTAAAGATTAATATTGTAGGCCTAATAACTACAGCATAATAGGTAATAAATCCTTGCTATTCGAATTACGCGGGATGGAGAGATGAATGCCATAAGATTAGAGCATATTCCTTGCACTTTGTGTATGAGAATCGCCTCCATCTGTAGGAGCAAACCTGTGTCATCTGCTAGCCGATGTTCTCCATATAGGCCAATGCTCGAAGCCTGTCTACAAATGAGATGAACAAATGTGAAAACAATATTCTCTCTGATGTATACGTGTACTTGGAAAGCGCCAAGGTTATATAGTTACCTAACCTATTTGCAAGGTCTGAGTGTAAACAATTTGTCATAATGTGTAATATTTATGGAGAAATGAGGTAAGAAACCGAAGCATTGACATCCAGACATTATTTCAGACTGGCGCCGAACATAATAATTATAGTCGCCAAAAGCACCAGTATGAATTCCGGACACCTCAAACTGGCCTGGCGTCCCCGAAATGATTTTCGTCAATGATTTTCAGACAAACGGAGCATTGTTATAGGCTTGAATGGCCAACTACATTGTATAGCAATTATAGGGCGAACACTTTTTGTATAGCCCAATTAACAGCCTCCGTGGCAATGTGTCCCTTTAGTTTAGGCAAGGTTTATTTATTCATCAGGTCAAGACAAAAGTTCTAATAACGTAGGGCCTATACTCTCTTCAAATATGTGTATCTGACCCCAACTCAACGGCGCCGGAACGCTTTTGAAAGTGGGGGGGGGGGGGGGGGGAAATGCTGCCATTTTCTATGTTTTTCTTTATGTGGAACTGCCAAAAGTGGGGGGGCAATTTCCCCAAAGTGGAAAAAGTGGGGGGGGGGGGGGCAAATGTCCCCCCGGCCCCCCCTGTTCCGCCGCCGTTGCCCCAACTTAATTCAGTTCAAAAGCAAAAGACAAGTTAATAAAAAGTTACAAGATAGAACACTTGACAGATCCCTGTCGTCAGTACGTTTTCCGGTCCCGGAGTTCGCGGCTGAGTTCTCGGCTGGGAAATCGGGCCTAAACTTCCAACGACCAGACTCGATCCGATCCGAAACGTTAAGTTCGCCGTAGTTTGTTCCAAGACAAGACGTACGTAGACGAAGACATTGCATTTTAAGTCTGAAAACTATAGAGGGTGCTGTGTACAACAACACAGGGTGTACCACACTAAATAAACTCCCATTGACCTTAGTGTAAAATCCACTAACTTCACAATGAAAAAATCCTTATCCAGGAGTCTCTCAGTTATTGTGGCACTACTGAAAATTTTTGTTGGGATCTTAATCTGTCAAATTCTTTTCAATTTTTGGTAGGGTAGCCTTTTTGAATTTTTGCTAATTGTCCCCAAAGATACCACCCCTAAAAATGTGGTTTTTCCCAGACCGGTTAGCTGCCATTTTTCATACAGCATCCTTTCAGTTGCCAATAGGACCAATTGTAAGGCCAGAATTTATCAAGTCTGCACAAAAGTTGAAGCACAGAACCACCAGGTTTTCATAGCTCATCATAATTACACAATCTATCAATATTGCATGACCCCCCAAAATGTATTATTTAAAAATGTTGTTGGGTTTACAATTTATACTAATCAGCTTGGCGCAGCCATTTTTGGCCTATTTAGTGTGGTGCACCCTATACACAACATTGTGTAGTCTGTGCGGCATGACTAGAATGGCCCGGACTGTACTAGTACTAATAGTAATAATAGTAATACTGTATCCCCGTGGTGGCGATTTTCGCGCACCTATAAGACTTCACAGCGAATTTCACTCACGTGAACAAAATAAATGGAGCCTTTGACTACGGTATACTTTATTCTCCCAGTATGCCTGCCAGAAAATACACTTCGAAGCCGAGTAATGCACCTATCAATTGCTTCCCCCACCTCTCCCCCCCCCCCCAGGGCTGCCCCACTCAAGATGTGGGGATTGTCACTTTTGAAGTGACAAAATCCCCACCCCTGGGGCAAAATTTTAGTGACAATCCCCGACATACATGGATGGGGCACCCCCAGCTCATGGTTTTGAACTTCTGATGATGTGGAAACAATGGTAAAATGAGTGACCAAAATCCCTACCCTGGGGCTTGAAAAACGTGACCAAACCCCCACATAAGACCTGGGGCAGCCCGGGGGAGGGGTGGGGAAGCAATTGATAAGTGTCATCAGTACACAGCGCGCGAGTCTTGTCTCTTCAAACGCACTGGATGTCCCTGGTGCCGAAATCGCTGTAGTCCATATTCGCGCACAGCGCAAAGGTCATCATTGCGTCCCACGAGGGCGGGGCGCGTACGTGGAACCATTGATCTCCATTATCAGTATTAGTAGTCCAGGCCATTCTAGTCAAGGGAAATTTAAAATGTGGAAACTAAGTGAGATATATGTGACGCGATAAGGCAAAATCAGTCGGAAGTAGGCCCTGGTCAATTTTGGGATTTTTACATATTCATTTGTAGCGTATACTTCAAGCTCCATATTAGTGAAAATCCCATGTGAATACGACCTATGGTTAAAAAGTTACAAATATTTGAACACCCGCACATTAAAAAGAAAGAAACTGAGAAAATCAAGTTACAGTACGTACTCTAATTGAGTAATTGTTAGCACACTTATAATACATTTCATATTTTCATGTGAAAGAAGAATGTTTTTCCCTTTAATTTTGATTTTTCCACCCATACGAACATATTTTGGCCCATAATATCTCAAAACAAGGACCTATTTTGCCTGATCGCATAACATAATCTTTAATACTTTTAAAGCGGCAGTTTTGTTCAGTTTCCAGGGGCGGAGCCTTTCATTTAGGGAGGGGTTGTACCATTCACCCACCGAAGACACGTTCCCACTAGGGTGTCCAGGGGCATGCTCCTCGGAAAAATGTTGAAATCCGGGGGGCTTTCTCCTGCAATCTGAGGCATCTCCGGCACCGTTTGAATCTGCATAATGTGTGGTTTTTAGAGAAGAATTTTCTCATATTGGGCTGAAAAATTGCTTATCACAACTTTGCTCAGCAGACCAAGAGGGGGGGGGGGGGGGGGGGGGGGGTGCAACCCCCACAACCCCCCCCCCCCCCCCCCCCCTCTAGATCCGCCATGAGTTTCTGCAGTTTCCTGCACTTTTCAGACGAAATCCGTTTAATTATCAGCTAAAGTGGACCAAATGTTTCCCCTCCAAAACTAGGCCTGCTCAATACATTGGTAAGATAGAATCTGCAGTTCGGGAAAGTAGGGCCTATGTGAGGGTAGGTACATTTTCTTTTAAAGAGGCAGTGCATTTAGAAAATGCATTTTTTCCTGCACTTTTGATTGAAAATAAGTGTTCTCATTAGCCCTTTAATTAGAAGCTATTGGCGGCCCTCTCTAAAAGTTGAGATGTAAAATAGATTTGTTAATTAGACTATGCATGAAAAACAATTATCTGATTTTGCTAAAAACTTGAACATTTCGTTAAATGTAGTATTGCCGTAATTTTCAGAAATGAATAAATTTCGGCGTTAGGATTTTATAGCAAATACTACACTGACCTATTCAAGTTAGTAAAGTTCTGTGTGCATGCTGCATAGGCGTAGCGAGGTCATTTTTATTGGGGGGGGGGGGGGGGGGAGCGGTAGACGTGACAAGGGGCACTCGATATATCGGGGGAGGGGGAACTAACGTTTTTCAGTGAGGGCACAGGGTGCACTATAATTTCCATTGAGGGCACACTAGAGCCAGCAGCATGAAGGAAATTATTTTAACGTCGCGGCGATTGTGTACGGCCAGTTCCTTTAAAATAATAAAATCCACTTTGAAGTTATTGGACTTACCAAACTAGCTTGCGACATTAAAAATCAACAGGTATGTCGTAGATAGAGGGTAGGGTTTTGATTTTTTTGGTGGGAAAATTTGGTGTACAAAAAGAGCGTTCTGAAAATATCCCCCCCCCCCCCCGCTGGCTACGCCTATGAAAACGGAGGGGAAACAATAATGCTCGCTTCTTGTAGTCTGCATGACCCCATACTTCAGACAAAATGGAGCAATTTACGGCAGGGAATTATCAGGTCGGGGCCCTAGACTATTTCCAACGATTGGCGGCCGACAATCGCTGGAAATTGATACAAAAATTCCACTTTTCTTGAAAATGACAGCACACCATGCAGGTGCCATGATTTCACAGGATGCTTGAGACTATTATTTACTTACAGCCAAGTATAAAGTATTTCATAATAATGCGGTATTTTAAATTTGTTGTTGGTGTTTGCAAATGTTGTATACCGTTCTTGAAAAAAATATACGTTGTTTACCACCTGTTACTTGATTCATTTGAGATTTAGAACCTGCGGCGACCCTTCCATGATCGAATCAAGTTATTACAGCATCACATTGACCTCCCACCCCCCCCCCCCCCCCCGGTCCCCCCCCCCCCCGCCCCGGCCCCTCCCCCAACTCCAAATATGCCATGTCTAATTTCCGCCTCGTGTTTGTTTATCAACGTTCAACATAGTGACATTTCTGAACCAGACTATAAAATGGCGCCCCACTTGATTTTGTGAACTGTCGTCTGCGTCTGATGTAGGGTAAATTTTCTTGTTTTGTCGATTGTTTAACATTTATAGTGGGATTAAAATTGAAGACATCAACTACTTTAAGGGTAATAAGCATAGTTTTCAGAAGCAGGAAAGTAAATTTGTCACGCTTGAACTTTGTTGTGTGAAGTAAATGCAATTTCGTTGTCCAGTTTTCGGACAGTATTATTAATTTAACGTTAGCCTTTTTGTTTAGGCTAAAATTTGTCCATCACTCCATGGAGGTAGGAAACTACATCCATGGTAGGCCCTAGCTATGTCGCACTTGAGATTCGACATGAATAATTTAGGTAGGGAGTCTGGCATTTTGGGTTTGTTTGAGCTATTTAGTATTTGTCAGTTTTAATGTCACAAATAAACCTTTTCGACATTCTCAATGCATGTGATGTGGGTTTGGAGGCCAAACAAACCATGTAATTTATACACAAACCTATGGCACTGTGAACCAGTCCAAATATTATTTGATTTTATGCTAAATATCTGTCATGAGTTGAGCGATACCCTTTTCACATATCTTTGCATGGAACATAAGGAAAATA
Source organism: Hippasteria phrygiana (assembly GCA_037893225.1). Taxonomy (NCBI): domain Eukaryota; kingdom Metazoa; phylum Echinodermata; class Asteroidea; order Valvatida; family Goniasteridae; genus Hippasteria; species Hippasteria phrygiana. The sequence goes on from JAZGUH010000502.1 coordinate 1,885,020, forward strand.
ATAACCAGAAAAATCTATTTTAAATGACAATAAAAATAAAGGAAATAATTTGGGAATCCCTCTCAGGGTACCAGTTACTGATGAATGCAAATTTCTGGAATTAGAACAGCTAATAATGTCACATTATTAGCCAATCAGAAGAGGATTTTTGCAAGCATGACAACGAACATGCGACCAATCACGTCCGTTCTAATGTGCTTGCTCTTCTAATGCCAGTAAGGACTGATGCTGTTCCCATGATGCTTTGAGAATGTCGAAAAGGTTTATTGCAAGACAATTGAATGATATGAAAATTAGCTCGATAGGCCTAAACTATGGCACTTTAATTTCTGGGTGCCGGTGTCTGTAAAAGTGGCGACCATGTGCACCTAATGTGCTGACATTATCGATAGCATTGTGTTAGCCTTTTAGGTCTAATCTGTCTACACATTAATACGTTTTGAGGTGTTTTCTTTGGTTCAGATTTTAGTGTAAAAAATGTTTCGATATTTTTTCTAAAATTATAGTAGGCCTAGGCCCTATCTTGTAACAATGGCAACTTATGAAGTAACTGTCTCACCTCTAAGTTTGTAAATTAGATGAATAATAAGATAAACCTTTTGTCCATATATAGGGTGCGTTCGATTAGCTTACACATAATAAAGTGAAACTTACACGAGACCGTTCGATTAGTCATCACGTGATACTCGTGTCTGTCCAAGTGTCAACCACCACTGCACTATACCCCAGCCAGCGAGTGGGTCTCTGGTGGCTGCCTGGAGGTAATGACATCACCGCCTAGCTAAAAACGTAAACATGGCGGCGAAGTCGAATTTGACGTGAGTAAATGTACAAATTGTGACAAATTGGAAAGCAAAGAGTGTATTTTCCTGACATAACAGCAGTTGGGGACTAGACTGTGTGTAAATTGTGAATTTTATAATTATGTCGAAAATTAGAGCAGACGACAGCGAGCCTGTGACTGTGTTAACATTTGACCCTTTTTAAAGTTCCCGCCCCCAAACGACCTTTGACGTTAATTTGTCCAGCATGCCTAGGTGAATACACCGCAGCGTTCGATTTGCCTCATTTGGTGGCTTACCCGCAGTGTAACCCCATGTTTACGGTGTAAGCTAATCAAACGCACCTATAATACTTCACTTCTTTGCGTTTTGGACCGCTCAAAAGTCAAAATACTAATTGGGTCTGTCCACACTAAATGTTACAACTGTGTGACATTGAGCATACATTTTCAAGTGCAAAATGTTGTCGTTATTTTGTTCTTGCACATATCTTCCCTCTTTAGGCTTGTTACTCTAGAAGGATCAAGATAAACTGAGGAATATTTAAGAAGTTATGGAAGGTTAATCTTGAAGACATAACGTTTGTCACATGGACAGACACTTTTCTTTGCCTAACTATAACTCAAAGCAAGATGAAAAAATTTGGTAAATTTGTGTTCCGGTGTAATTTAGTACCCGAAATGTTAATGTTTAAAGAACTTTCAAAGAAACTTTCCTCTTTCTTAAGAGATTATAGGGAGGAGAATGCCATGAAAATAACGTTTGTCACATGGACAGACAAGACAGTTTCAAATTAGTTTTTTTTTAAATTGATGAAGACCTTTTTAACAAATGAGAATAGTAAGGGCCCTGTAAACCCCAATTCAATGTTTTCTAGACGGTCCAGCTATCTAAATATCTTGACATGAAGAAATACTGGCATTTTTCTGAAATAACGTTTGTCACATGGACAGACATGAATTATCACGTTTGTTACAGGGACAGACATCTTTGTCTTAAATTAAAAAAAATAAAGTAAAAAGATGATTATTTTTTTTATATGCAAATCACCGATCACAAGCCCTAGGGCACTCGAGGTGTGAGCTACAGAGGATTATGTGGAAGAACCAGCCCCTCACACTGAAACAAGACCAGCTAATCTCTTCACAGTATGAATAGGGTCGGGATGGGTAACTAGTCCACTGCAAGACATTAATAATGCCTCTACCCATATTAAGCATAGAAGTGCTATAGCCTAGGACTGGGCTCGAACCCACAACCTGCAGAATTACCCGCAAGCCTTGAATTCAATGTGCCAAACCACGAGGCCACAGCACTTCCACATTGATAATTAGCCAAATTTGTTACATGTTGTTTCAAAGTTAACTTTTTATCATTTTATTTGCAGAAAGACTACTTCAATTTAGATTGTAACCCTGTAATTTTTGTAAATAACTGTCTTTATTTCCTTTGGTTGAACCAAAAATCCACCCAATGGTAATTACTTATTCACACAAAGTTATAAATGCGACTTGTTTGTTAATTTCTTAATTTTTTTAATGTTTAAGTTTGATGTATGGTGTTTAGAAAGTGGTGTTTTGTGCCGTAAAACCTCTAAATTATGTACAAATTAGACAAAATGCCCAACGTATGAATTGGCCTAATTATATTATCTGTCCGAAAATATTTTCCTCCAAATGGTATATGAAAAGAACACAAATTTATTTTGTAGTTGTAGCCTATAACGAATTTAGGCCACAATCTATGGGGCTCCGGTAGGAAGAATGTTTCAAGTAAATGATAAACCCCTTTTCAAGAGGAAAAACAAATATAAAAAAATAATGAAGAATCAATTCTTCTATGCATGGTTGAACTCGCAACCTCAGCCTGTGCATCGGATGCCCTGTCTACTGGGCTGTGAGTGACACAGCTTGACTAGCCAACAAAACATAATTTCATAATGTTATGCCGGTGCTGGCAAAATGTCCACTTCTAAAAAAATTACCAACCATTTCAAGTTCAGTCTGCCTTCAATTATTATTAAAAACTACTCTTTTTTTTCCAGACACAAAGCTCACCAGTGCAGTATGTGGGAGGCAGTTGTTGAACATGTGCACAGTCATTTAGTAGTTAAAACGCAGGAGTCTCCATCGGATACAGCCTGCAAGTTACACTCTGCACAAATCAAGGACTTGCTCCAAGGTATTCAGTGTCCTAAGCAGGGTTTTGCAATGTGGATAGAAATTGAAGGATTGGAGTGATGTTGACTGGTGTTCATATGATCAAATTAACATAAGGAGAAAGGTGTTTACTCACCATCATTTGTTTACTTCTTGCTCTTTGTTCAAAGTTAGGGTGGACTGTAAGAGTTCTAAATGCCCATTACCCTCAATGTCAGGGGTGAGATTTCTCCGGATTTTTCCTGATTTCAGGATTTTTGGTGAGGCGGTTTATCCTGAAATTGGTTTTAATCATTCCAAGATGACATCTGCAACTTGAAGCAGTATTCTTTTAATAAGCGAGTTCGATAATTGACTTTTGCAATGCAATGTGGGTAAAAGGTCACAGGTCAGCTGTACCAAAACAGCGTAAAATGCCTATACAACGAGGCGGAATTTGGTACAGCTGACATTTGACCTGAGAATTATCGAACTTGTCTGTTCTGATGACCCCATTTTTGGAATTTTGAACCCTATCTTCTGGTAGAAAAATGCAGTTTTCTTATGCATTTCTTTTTCAACAATTCCTATACAAATCAAATTCATTTTCCTCAAATCTCACCCTTGAAATGTGCTTCCTTCATTGTCCACTCCTGCATCTCATGAAATACATTTTTAACTGGAGCATTACTCAGCCTTACGCTGTCTTGGACACGGACAGTTTTGACTTTTTGGGGGAAGATACCTCATGCTCAGTAAACCATGACCTAATCGGAGAAGGGCCTGTTATATATTTTACAGAGCAGATTGTAGGTTTTGGTAATATCCATTTGTTACATATGTGATGTATTTGAGGTACATTTGTGGTATATGTGCACTTTAAAACTTATTTTGCATCCTTGCACATAGGTTCTTGGTTGGAACCGCCAAACTCGGCATCCAGGTGGAAGTGCATTACTGTAAGGGAGCTCTTGGAGTTTGTGCAAGTTGGCCACAGTCATGTAGAGAATTCCAGATGTCTTCGTTATCGTCCATCTGATCAGTGTATCAGTCAAGGTAATTTTTAGTAACATTGTTTGGTATTGTGTAAACCAACAACAAAAATAATAGTCCCCTAACATAGAAAAAAGAATTAACACAATTACCCTTTTGAAATTGAGTTTGGCTTTTGGAATTTTTCAGAAAGTTTGTCAATTTCAAACCTGATTTGATAGTTTCTTTGAAGTAAATCCTGTGGATAAAGAAATTGATCAATCAAAACATTTGTGTAGCCATTTTAAGTTCACATGAACTGTGCACACATTATTAAGGTGAAGTGGACTTTTCCCCCACAGTTCGAATGGTTGAATTGGAATTCACAATTATCAAAAACTGATATTTGACACTTTTGAAATTGGCTCTACTTGCAGCGTTGTGTCAGGTTTTAAAATGAGCACGAAGTTTATCAACAGTACCATATAACTTTTAACAAGTTTTTCTGTGGTAAACTTTGTCTTGATTTTTCTAGTGCCATTCAGAAAGCTTTGGAAATAATATATATTGTCTAAGATGCTAGGTGAAGGTTTTGTATTTTTGTATTTCAGTTTATTGCTGTGATGAAAGTGTTGAGTGCTCATAGTTAAGCTCTAAAATCAATACTTGAGTATAAGTTTGGTTGGCATCCTCCAATTGGTTCAAATCATTTGAATTTGTGAATTTCGAGTTGATGTTCTTTTCCTATTCAGGTTTGAAACCAACGTCAAATGTGAAATCTTTCCTCATCACCTGGTTGACTACAAAACCAGACCTTTGTCGAGCCGAGGAGGCAAACACGAGAAGTGGTTTGTCTTCGGGAGGGGACGGACTCTACCTCCAAGATGACACAGGAACAGTGCAATGCCAGGTTCATCTCAATTCTTGTAATTTTGCTTACAAATACCCCAGGCAATCTGGTAGATCTTCTCTAATCATTCTGACTGGTGTAGAGGATCACATGAGCAGTGCACATATGTGTTAGGCTCATTACCCTTACTCTTCAAAATCCAACAATGGTAAAAAGCTGTTGGATTTAGCAGTCAATACAAACTACATGTATGTTGGATAGTTGTATTCAAGGGTAACATCTAAATACATGTATACCTGTTGGATTTGGTCGTATTTAGCAGGATGGAAGCTAAATATACCTGTTGGATTTTGTCATATTTAACAGGGTGGAAGCTAAATATCCCTGTTGGATTTTGTCATATTTAGCAGGGTGGAAGCAGACTTCTAGTCAAATTTCAGTTAGATTTCATTGGATTTGGCAGGGCTCATACAAACAAATACCTGTTTTGTTGGATTCAGTAGGGTAGCTGCAAAATGCCAAGGCTGGTGTGCAGGTAGAATCCAACAAAATTTGCTGTTGGATTTTGTTGTATTTAGCAGGCGTATAATTTCAGTTTTGTTGGAAATAGTTGAATTTAGCAGGGGCATATGAACAAACATTGAAGGGTTAAGTAATAGTTGAATACAGTGTGTCTTTGAAGTAGGGTGTGGCTTTATAGTAGCCACAGTTGGGGTTAAGAAATTTGTTGGTTTATTTTTTTAGTTGAGTGGGCTTATTAGAAGCTCTTGATGCCCTCAATGTCATGCCAAAAAAAGGATTTACAGCACCATTTTTTGTCCACTTACGATTCCACACTGGAACATCCTGCCTCCCCAAGTCATCTGCTCAAAGCCTATTCAACTCCAATTCCCACTCTAGCTCCTCTAACGCTGCACCAACCAGATGTTTCCTAGTAAACGGCTGGAGCTGTTTTGCTGTAACCCCATGGGCACGGTATTTTACGGGAGACGTCGGGGCGTTGCAGCGGTTCTGGCAGCCAAATTGAACCGCTACAATGTGTTTGTGCAGTCAAGCATGACATAAACAATAATCCAACAATGAATTGAAACTGCACAAACGGCGGCCAATGGCGTCATCCGGCTTGGTGGCACTTTGTTTTTTACACCATATGGCGTCATCCGTACGCAAGGGGTTAATACACAGATTTAAATTGTATAGAGGAAGGGTTAATTCTTAAGGTGTCTTTGATATTTTAACAATCCTCTTTTATGTTTTTATGTGTCACTCGTAGGTTTCAGTGTCAAGCTGGAATTGGCTTGACCAAGCCTTGTTAATTCCCTGCTGGACCGTTATTCCAGGTAAGATGGGTTTAATTTACCCAACAGTCCTGAACCCTTAAATTTTAATACGATTTCTCACGCCCTGGTGGTTAGGGTTTAAGTTTTATGACTATATTTTCTATATAACTTTTGTATTTTTTGTTTACAAGATGTTTCCTGAAAACCAGTTGATTTGTACGCAAAAGTTGCATCAGTTTTTACTGGGTCATTATTTTTGTTTGTGAAGTGTTTTCAACCGGTCAATTTATCTCAAGGCTCGGATGCAAGGGATGAAAGTCTGGTTGAAATCTGTCCCTACTGTACCCCAGTGGTCATCTCTAGTCAGTCGGCACCAAATGTCAGCAAAGCATCCAGCAAACAGCAGGTCGTGTCGGCAGCAACAGCAGTTCAACTTTTACAAAATCATGACAGGTACGGTTAGATCCACCCCCAAATCCAAAGCTTATAAAAGTTGCGTGCCCATGCATTTTGGGCATGGCATCCTAAAAAAATAAATTTCAAACTTGAATTGCTAATATGCTAGCATCACCTAAAGTTATTTAGCTAAGCCGACATTGAAGTAAAAAAATAGTCCAATGATAAGTCATCAGTTGATTTAAACTTTGGCAGTGCATACACCACTGTGCTTGCATGCAATTTTCAAGCGATTCCCCGACCTATGTATGTCTGCATTTCCAACAGTAAAACCAAAGCAAATAATACAAACTCTCCCCGTTGCAATGGTGAGAAACGTAGAGGAAAAGTATTGTCGAGCTAACATTTTTATGCCCAATCTACAAAATTCTCCAGACCTATGCCAGAGGGTTGTGATGTATTTTTCATAACTTTCCTTGATAATTAATTTATTCCATCAATTTTTCAAGCAAACACAGACATGACACCTTGAAAAACCTCAAGCGACTTTTGCAAAATTACGGCTATTTTTGTTTTCCTGGATGTATGTCTGAGGATCCAGCAAAGCCTGCCATGAAGTATAAGCTCTCAGTGCCTTGTATTCAGGGATTAGCAGAGTTATAAATTGTAGTTCCTGATACTTTGGTTTATTGCATCCCTTTATCCCCAGCTCCAAGGGTAAAGTGAAGCAGGTAACTGTTGCAGGGACTGTGGTGTGTAAGAGTCCAGTAATAAGGTATGTGCTATTATACATCACCTGAATAAATCCCAGCCATCCGATTGGTGGATCGTCGATTGAATTATTCGTCCCATCGCACGATGCGAACCCGCACCGCCAAAAACCCCGCCGCCACAACATGGCTGTCATTGGACTGGTTCCCGGTCCCTCCGTTGTCCTTCGGACGTAAAATGTATATTATATACATATGGGGACCGGGAACCAGTCTAGACTGTCATTCACACAAAATGGCGGACGGTGTTTCCGAACCGCGGTTTGTTTTCCTAACACTACAGACGACGAAATATTGGAACTCGTAGGCGATGCTGACGCTGCTAACACAAAGAGACAAATGAAATATGCAGTCAAATAATTAGAGGAATTTGCAAGACATGCAGGAACAACAATTAAAGCTTTAACTGATTCGGAACTGGACCACTTTTTGTAGCGTTTTTTGCGGGACTGAGAAGGTAAACAGCACGTTGTAACGTTTCACCAAGAAATCCATGCATGCAATCTGTCGGATTTATTAAGGTGTTGTATAAAACAAATAATGAATGTTTTACATTCGTGCAATGGTAAGAATAATTTCATGAGGTGACAGATGGAATGTTCCATTCCACTCGGCTTCGCCTCGTGGAATGAAACATTCAATCTGTCACAACAATTTGCTTAGCACTAAAATTCTTCCTTGGTAAATACAGGATCACCAACCAAATTTTGATGTGAAGTGTATCGCTTGTGGCTGGCAATATGAGCTGTTGTTTACTTAGGATGAAAATCCCATGGCCTTTCGGCTGGTAACCAAGACTTTTTTGGTGCTAAGCAAATGTTTGTGCTTAGCAGCTCCGTGAAATTGGCCCCTGGTATGCTGTACAAATCATATGGGAGCACCTCGGGTCAGGTTTTTTTTTTGTGGGTCAACAGTTCGACCAGTCTTAAAGGGGGCTCTACCATGTTATTTGGGTATGTTTCAGCTAGGAATAGCTGGGGTGTGAACATTTTTAACCGAAAGATGACAGAGTAATTAACAATTAATGAAAAACCTGCTAACACTTTTAGTAACGTGGCACATCGCAGAGACAAACAAAAACAAAGCCATTCTTTAATGCTCTTTGTTCGTGTCAAAATTTAGGGTAGCTGAAAACGAAACAACATTTTGTGCAATCAACCTGGATTGTGAGGAGGAGTTTGTGAAGATCAAACATTTATTAGGAAAATGTAAATTTATTATTGAAAATGATACAAGATTTTGAGTGTAGCAATAGTCAACTCACTCAAATTAGGTTTGGTTTGAATGTCTTGTCTATACATACTATAATAAATGAAGAAAAAAACCAAGCTATTTTTAGATGTCAAACACAATTTTATGTTCCCTTGTTTCTTTTACTGATGATGTCATTAAATTTGTGCGAACCCTAAAACAGCGTTCACAACAAAACGCTGTTCTTCTTCAAGCTGGCTTCAGATGTTTCTGGAAGAAATAGCATATCGATACTGGCCAAGGTAATATTGTTATTGATATATGATTTCCTGTGGAAGAAAAAACAAATTTTATTAATACATGTTTATGAAAATAGTTGTTGAACCACAGTCATTTTTCAAATTTAGTTGTTTTCAAAGTATACATATTTCAGTAAATTAAGGTAAAATATTAATATTTTACCTTAGAATTCGTCAAACAATCCACAAGGGAAACTGACTTATGATAAATTTGAATACATTATCAAAGTGAACAAAGAAAACTGGCTGGAGCGGGATTCGAACCTGCGACCTCCGGGTTACCGTACCGGCGCTCTACCAACTGAGCTATCTTGCCCTATGTTGGCGGTCTCCCAAATTGTCAGCATCTTTTGTTCGGGTGGGCGCTAGTCAGAAGTCATAAACCCATAATTCTGTATAGCCAGGGATTACCCCCAAATTTACGATACAGCCTGGGAAGCGACATTGTGGGGATCTCTCAATGAGGATACGACTTTTAAAATTGTTAACAGTATTTTATTTAAAGGTCATTTTTTTTCCAGAGATGATCGCTTAACCATTGCTGGAAATTTATACAAAAATTCCACTTTTCTTGAAAATGACAGCACATCAGGTGCAATGATTTCACAGGATGCTTGAAACTATTATTTACTTACAGTCAAGTGAGTTATTTTGTAATAATTCAGTAGCTTGTTTGTTGATGTTTGCAAATGTTGTATAACCCTAACAGATCTGATTCCTCCAATTTTAATATGATTTTCCACACACCCTAATGGGTTAGGGTTAAGTAAATTGTTTGTTTTTTGGTAGAAATATTCAACACGTTAAACTTGTTGGTAATTTACTATATGTTTGTTTTAGCTGACTCTGAGTATCAGAAAGTGTGATTTTTATTAAGTTTACAAGCACCTTTGTTAGTTTCTATAATTTCATGATTCTGTTGTTTGAATTACTCCTGCCATAGGGAAGCAACATTGCATTCTTTCACTCCGCGCTTCCCATGAACTCGTCATGCCGTGTGACTAATCTTACACCAACCACAATTCAGAAGGTAAGAAAATGAATGTTTCCTTTAAACCCCTTGTGTCCGGCTGTTATTAATGGGTATGCCAAGAACAGGCTTTGCAGCCAAGCGTAAATGCAAACAATAGGCACCACACTGAATAGAGTGGTCCTATTCATTGCACTTGGAGCCCCCCTTTTGTGTCGATGAAAGCTTTGTTCCATCTGTTCATTACAATCCCATTCAAGAACAGTATAGTTGAAACATGAATGGATTGAGTATGCACAGGAATGCACTATAGATGACAGCCAGTCAAGCGGTCTTTTTCAGACTGCAGCTATGGCCGTGTTCGTATTCAAGAGGCTGACTCTGTCTCTGAACTCTTGCTGTATCAGACCGCTCAAAGATGATCAGACAAATACAGGCAGCAAGAGTTTTTATATGACAGAACAGAGCAACTGGCTGCAATTGGACTGCACATTTAATGCCAGTTCATGCTTGCTGTTACTGCATTTACATATTTTTCCAAAGTATAAATTCTACACTTTTTGAAACTGTATCCAATCATCGCAACGTATCGTCCTAGTTTTGTCCATTAAAATCGCAGCACTCACCATCTTGATACTCTATTCCGTCCGTTTGACAAATATTACATTATTTCAGTTCGCATCTGATCCGTGTGTTATGCATTTTCAAATCCCTTAAAAAGTGCACGTTCACAAATGAACTTTGTGTATGCACCCGTAGGTCCCTTTATACACTATAGACTTCAAAATGAACCTGTTATATCCGTACCGATTTACTACACAGTGGGTGTGACCCGGCCTTACTTTTGTACACCTAAATCAGGTAAAACAGAATCTTTACGAACAAAAATCAAATTCATTTACTACTTTGTCTATACTAGTACAGATGCATTTTTAATTTGGATTCCCAGTAGAATATTTAAAATTCCATTATCTTTGCTTAGAAACTACCTAATTTCATAACGTTTGGTGTTTAAAACAAACTTGAATGCACAGGGCACAAGGCGGCGTTATCACATCTTCCTGTGCAGAAAGGAAACTGCTGTGGTGGACGTAAAAGGGAGTTGTGGTGATCACGAACATAAAAACAGCATTAGGGTAAGGCAATATGTTCTAGCATCCTCCAGTATTAACTATCAGGGTGTCATTTACAATCCTGCAGCCGATTTTACGAAACCTTGCGCAATTGCGTAACTCTACCTACACCACAATTTATTGCGTAAGTTGCGCAACATCTGTGACATTTTAAAAATCGATTTCACAAAAGTTACGCAGTGCGTAAGTCGCTGACTTGCGCCACAAATTATGGCGTAACTTACGCAATCGTTATAGGTGGCTTAAGTTGTCCGCACAAACACCGAAATGATGACTTAGCTAGCTGAGCGTGAGCATAGTAGAGCCGTTAGTTGCTCAAATAATTTATTAAATTTACTAGATTATTTCAGAGAGTAACATGAAATGATCATCCGTTTTAGGTTTACCTGTGAGATATTTCCGAAAATTGCAATCAATTTCTTTTTTGAGCGAAGTTTCAAAAGTGAAAAGTTTGAAAATGGCGCCCCACAGCTCAATTTTACGACTGTTCCATGTGTTTTTATTGTTATACTCAAACAGTCGTCGTAAAAGCGGAATTCAGCCTCTTCCACGATGTATAAAATAAATAAAACATTGCGCAGCTATGCACTGTTTGGTGAAATGTATCGCAAGGATGTAGCGCAGCTGTGCAACATTTTTATAGCGCAAGTCCGAAGTCCTACGCCATGGTGTTTCGTGAAATCGGCTGCTGGTCACGTTTAGTTGGAACTGCCCCTCTTCCGTGGCAAATACTACAGATTTCTCCGGATTTTTCCTGATTTCAGGATTTTTGTTGAGACCTTTTTTCAGATTTCCGGAAGATTTGTTGGTCATTAAATTGTCAAAAATGACCTCTGCAACCTGAAGCGATCTTCTTGTCATGCTAATGACCCTATTTTTTTTGCTATTTTAAGCCGTATCTTTTGGGAGAAAATGAAGTTGTCTTATGCATTTTTCAGCAATGCCATACAAATTAAATGCCTCTGGATGTTTCGTGGATTTAAAATTTTTCTCCAATTTTATCCCTGATACTAGGTTACTATCATGCAGTGTACACAGTTGCATACCGTCAACATTTAAGGGTTGGGGTTGTGTTGTTTTGTGAAGTAGTCTCCTACTCGACTACCTCAAGAGATTTACAATATACAGTTAAATACCTGTAGAACAGATTAACCCTAACAGCCCAAGACTTTTTACTAGATTCCTTCCCTAACCACACAAACTCCGTTTGTGTGTAGTAAACCAATGGCACATTCTTTGTACAATAGACAAAATCAGGGCATCAAGTCCCATGCAAAGTGATGGTGCCAAGGCTCTACAGTACCCAATCACACAAAATTCAACACAATGGGGTGTTTGATTTTGGCAGGTTAGGGATGGTTAGGGTTAAGCTAAGCAACTGACATATGGTGTGATAATGATGATAGCAGTATACGTTGTAAATTAACATGAACCTGCAAAATCTTGATGGGAATGAACAGGTAGTTTTCTTAAATCCGAGGTGAAACCCTGTTTTTGCATTTATCTTTAATTGCCACTGTCCTTTTCTGATGTTCTTTTCTGATGTTCTTTTTGTATCTTATGCGTCTTTTCATCATTGCCTAATTCTTTTCCTTTTTTTTCTTTTTTTTCCCATTGATTGTAGGGAACTGTAACAAGGTGTGTTGATACAACTTCTGGTGTTTATGAGCTGGATGGGAAGATGAGGTGAGTTTCAAAATGACAGATTCAGAGTAAATATCGCAGTGCAAATCAAAATTTATTTTGCCAAAAGTATCCAATCCTTGTGCCAATGATTAAAGATGATGTTGATTGCTGAGAGAAGTCTGCGTGATTTTTTTAGTTTTATGTGGATTGCGTGTTGTAAAATAAAACAGCCAATTATTTCTGCCATGAAATAACAAAAAAGTGACTTTTGAGAGCTATTTTTATCAAGTCCCCTCTAGCGCAGGATAGCCCGCTGGTGCCATTTGTCTAAAAGTTGTCGCTGCGGGCAGCAAACAGTTCTGACATCATAGGACGAACTCCTCTTTTGTTCCTAGTGCTAGACACAAAAGAGGAGTTTGTCCTATGACGTCAGAATTGTTTGCTGCCCGCAGCGACGACTTTTAGACAAATAGCACCAGCGGGCTAGGGGGACTTGATAAAAAGTAGTTCTCAAAAGTCACGTTTTTGTTAATTCATGGCAGAAATAATTGGCAGTTTTATTTTACAATACGCAATCTACATAAAACTAAAAAATGACGCAGACTTCTTTCAGCAATCAACATCATCTTTAACCAGTTCGCGTCGGATGACGTGTATACACGCACTCAGCGAGGAAAGGGTCCAGCGAAATATCTGTCGGCGACCGGCTCGCAGTGAGTGAGGCCAGGGTGTGCTACCCGCAGATAAAGGCCTGAACCCATCTGGCACCCAGAAAAATAATCTTGGCGTGAACTGGTTTTAAGAGCCCTGAGTCCCAGCAACAAGAACAAAATGCAGCCACTTGCCTGTTGTTGATGACACGAATCAACTTCACATACTACAGTCAGAAAGTCCTCGGCCATGAACAACACATGAGAAAAATGTGCATCACTGTATTGCGGCTTAATGTGCACAGAACCATAGTGTATTTGGTGCCACAGTTCACATTAACAAAGCTCTTCTCAATGCGGGTGTACTGTTGAAAACTGGCAGTGAATAGAAGCAGGTCTATATGTCAAAAAAGTTTGTGGGGACTGAAATTAGTTTATGAAAAGGTAACCAATTTCTTGGAACCCAATTTTTGAAAATTTGGGAAATGTGTTGCAATTTTGAAAATGTTAATTTTCTCACATTCTTAAAAAAATCCATTCACACAGGTGGGGTGGAGGTAACATTTTCAGGGGGCTAATGTGACTTTCTTTATGGCTTTAGCCCCCTCACTCTCAATCCCACCCCTTTACATGATCAGTACTAATGTACCAAAACGTAACAGGAAATTATTTTTTTCCACATACCTGATGCTTAATTTGCAGGTTGTATCTGTGCTATCATATGGGTGATTCTGCATCATACCAAGTTCTCAGGGTGGGGTGTGTTGTCACTGTTCACAATGCTCATTGTCACCAGAAAATTGGAATGGTAAACTTACTTTTCTCCTGATCTACATTATTTTTCTTATGCGAGCAGAGCTTAATTAACCCTAATCCTGCTAAATCCAACAATGTTAAAAAGCTGCAGTAATTGGTTGGATTTCGCAGTACATAGATCGAAAACATTGATGGCATGAGCTGTAGTGCTGGTGATAATTACTCTTGTAGGGACCAATATACTACTAAAAGGAATTCCACAGGCAATGTAAGGAATGCATGCAGGATTACCAATAATATTATGTCAAAATATTAAACGAAATTAAATAATACTACATTGCTACAAACTAAAATATCACACATAACTTGAAAGAATAATTTGTGCTTTTTTATTTTTCATTCTTTGGAACAATTTCCAGAAAGGTCAATTGATTATCTCCCGTTTTTCTTGTAGTCTAATGTGCCGTGTATAGTTTGTTGCATGCAGAGCACGATCACGGTCCACACATTTTCTCTCCTGGATACTGGCCCAAGGAAGGTAATTGATTCTTCAGAAACTTTTTTTTGACTGGGGTTGTCTGTAAATTTGTAAATTTGTTATTTCTTTTGGTAGGTTATGTACCATTGTTGGAGATGTAATGATGGAGTTACAATATAGCAATGATTGTATTTCATATGCTGTACTGAATGAGGAACCAAACATATACTAGAAATATATTGGGCTGAGTAAAACTGCACAAATGTTTCTTTTGAAAAAATAATGTCTTAATTCATACTTTGGTTTCAATGAATGCCAAATAAGTTTAAGAGTTTGAGCATCTAATTATTTTGAAATTTAAGATGAAATAATATACTGCTAAAAACTGCTGGCCAACTAGAACAACCTTAAATATATAGTTGATCAAATTTAGAAGGGTCTGACATTTCCCAAAGGCTAAATAAAAAAATATGTGTTAAGCCTTCAAGAAAGATTCTTCTACAATCAAAACGTCAGGCCCTCCAAACTTTCATCGCTGAAAATTGTCAATAATGATGAGTTTAATTCCCAAATGTTTGCTTGTATAGAAGCCTAGTCCATTGATGTCTGGAATGGTTAGACTTCTTCTGAAATACAACTTGACTATTAGTCAGTTGGAGGAGCTGTTTGCCATCATGACGCAGTTGGAAAAGAAATTCTCACCAACCTTCCTCGGGTAAGCGACAGAAATAGTCACAGCTTGTCATTTTTGCAGTTTTATGTGAAAAAATTATGGATCAATAGACAACTTTCACATTGACAAAAATGTCACGTTCATTTATGTGCAAAAATCTTTTGAATCTTGAAAATTTGTTGATCGAGTCATCCAAAAACAATCTAATGCAGGTAAGTTTATTTGAGAATCATTGTTCTGTGAAATAGTTGAATATCATGTCGATTAAGAATTAATTTGCATGATTTTTGTCATGATGAGCTGGTACAGTTTGACCACCATTCTGACTGTGCTACGCTTCATTTGCCGTCATTCATACAGTGGTGTGCAAAATTATTCGAACACTTGACATATTTTAAGAAATTGATATTTAATGCCTTACAATGCCTGGTTCACATTTTTCACCTGTATTAAATAGAAAAGGTAATTGTTGTGAGCATACATGTAGCTCACATTAGTATCTGCCAGTCCTACCATCTTTTTTATCAAACTTTACTCTAATATTTGGTGTGGCCACCCTTGGCAGCAATCACTGCGGCACATCTTTCGGGCACAGTGTCTATGTATTTCCTGAGAGTTTCTACACTAATGCTGTTCCAAGTCTTCTGAAGTTCATTCCAGAGGGTTTCATTTGAATGTACATTGGTATATTGATTGTCATTTCATCACAAACAACTAAAGTACCTAAAATATGCCAAGTGTTCGAATAATTTTGCACACCACTGTACATGAATGGATTTGTTGAATAGGACTGTGCTTGTTTATCACTGAGAGCCTTACTTTCAACCCGGAAGTGCACAGACGTGGCTCATGGTAAATTTGTCTATTTATACAACTTTCTTAAGCACCTAACCAATCTTCACTGGTCTAAGCTTAAGTCAATTCAGATTTGATATACATATTACCTGGAACGAACTTTGCAACAAATATACTTGTGGTATTACACCAAGACCAACAGAAAATTACTTTTGAAAACTTCTATCCCTTAGTGATAAATTATTAATGATACATTTGATAATGTTTTCTTGTTTATTCGGTTTCATGGAATTATTAGCAATATATACACATTACATTTGGCTTGAGTTAATTTTCTTAACCCCTAGCCACCGGGCATTACATGGGGGTGCCCGGGGTGTCAGGCCGGGTTGTGCATAACGTACACAATACCCCAATAATGGATTGAAAATGTAGAGATTGGCACACATAAACGTCAGCCGGCCAGGTGGCAATTTTCAATCCACACATATTTGTTTCAACCGATGGCAAGGGGTTAAAGTGCCACTTTCAAGTCGCATCGTTTTGCCACCCATCGGCCAATTATCACCACAAGGGATACATTTTGTGCGTCTGCTCTTTTCAGGCCGAAAGCTCTCCACTCCATTCTGCTGCGACTCTTCAATACCCCATCTGCAATCTCCAAGAAGTCCGTGTTATCCGGAAGGAGGAGAAACATCTATGAGGAGTTCCTCAACCCATCTCATTCTTGCCTTGCCTCTGAGGAGGCCCTGTTGACCTCTGACCCTCTGCCCTGGCAATTTCTGGAGATGGCCAAGCTTTCTGCCTCCGTCGGGAAGCACAGAGAAGAGATGGACAAGTCGAGGAGTTCGGGAGACAGTGTCAGCAGTATCTTTGTCCCCGGTGAATACTCTAGCAGTATTATGCAGTCGACTAGTCTGAATCCACCTATGGTAAATTTCATAATTACTGGCGCAGTTTCCCCACATACCAGTTCTTTATTCATTCATGTGTAAATCAATAAGGCAGCAAAAAACATGCTTGTTGAGTGGTATTTTTTCTAACTAACATTTCGCTATCATGAATTGATTGAAACTTTTGTTTCTCAAAAAGTGCTCTTTCATATGGTCTGAAAAGTAAACTGAATGCCATACCTGCTAAAATAACAAAGTTGTGGCTGTCTTCTTAACCAACCTGCTTTATCCAAATCCTGTGTGTCCCATGAACAAAAGGCACTCCATGCAAATGATCGTACAAAAACCTTTTTTTATGCCTTTCTAAAAATATCATAATCGTAACATACAAATTTGATGGCATTTTTTAGAAAGATCTGAAAATACTTTTCCTTTGGTATCAGGATGAAGTACAGAGAGTTGAAAGACAGACTTTACAGTTTGTTGAAAAGTTGTGAATATCTGTCGTATGAATGCTCTGTGGGGTTTCTTTGTTGAGTAAACGGGACATCATGGCAAACAGTAGGTGTATGGTGTCATGTTGAGTTAATAACTCGACACTGGTATTGAAAGAATGTAACACTTTGTGCTGAAAGGTACTTCATTACAAAATTGGCTTTGAATACCAGGGGCCAATTTCACGGCGATACTTAGCGCAAAAATTTGCTTAGCATGAAAAGTCTTCCTTGGTATTAAATACAGGATTACCCAACCAAATGTTGATGTGAAGTGTATCGCTTGTCCATGGAATTCAGCTGTTGTTTGTTTGTTAAGCATGAAAATCTAATGGCCTTTTGGCTGGTAACCTGTTTTAATTAAGCAAGACTTTTTGGTGCTAAGCAAATTTTTGTGCTTAGCAGCTCCGTGAAATTGGCCCCTGATAAGAAAAAAGAATCAAATCATTAGCAAAATCCAGGTTTTGATGAAAAAAATAATTGCACAAAATAATATGGTTTGGAAGTTGATCTATGAATGAATAAAAGGCTTGTTCGGGTTCGAACCTGGCCTGAGCGTGCCTCCAAGAGCATATTGACTCTTGGAGGATAGCTGACAAATTGTTCCAGTTTCATTACAGACACTCTGATTGGCTGAACAAATTCCCTCTCATGTGACAATTCAATTGACAGCTTGGCTTATCAGGTTATCCAAAAAAAGATTTCCATTTTTTACACGTCTTTTTCTTCCGGTATCATGCCTGGTTGCAGATGTTGGTGACCATACATCTCCAGAGTTCTCTGTTTTGAGCTTCTTGAATGGACTGGTTGTTTGTGAAATGTATGTTGTTGACCACTGTCCTTGGCTTCTCTTGCCCTAAATTTTTCTACACATCGCCATTTAAAAAATAAACGCTAGTGTGTCAATGTTTTCTTGCTGAGGTTGTATCATTTGGTTTTTGCAGATACTTCTTGGCTACCTGGACCTCAACCAAAGCACTGGTCAAGTTCAGCTCAGAGACCAAACAGGTTCAGTCAATTGTGTCATCACAAACACCTACACATTGCCCCAGTCAAGCCGGAGCACTGACACCCTTACTGATGCCGCACCGGACTTGAACACAAGGAATCCTTCAGAGTGCCGTCCACCCCAAGATTCATCAGTCGTGGATAGGTCTGCAGAGAGGTGTTCCCTCTCCGGTTGTCATCACCTGCACACCTGGTGTCTGGGACATCTTATCCGAGTTGAAGGCTTCCTGATCATTCAGGAAGCCTTGCCGCCGAGTTGTGCTGGACCGTCTCTTGAACCCGGGAAGCCTTCTTGCAGCACCAAGGATGGGGAAAATCCTTTGAGGAAAATGATAGAGCACTGTGATTATGTTGCATTCAGCATGCAGTCTGTTGAGTGCTTAAGCTGTACGAATCCTACCCCAAGTGGAAATTGTCTTGCCAAAGAACCGGACAAAACTGGAGAGAGGACTAAAACTTGCAAGGTTCACGTGGTTCAGAAAGCTTCAAGTTCTAATCACAATGACAGTAGTCTTAGCTCTTCAAAAGTCAACTCAATAACTCCATGCGAAAGGACCTACACAAAACCAATATTGCAGAAGGATGATCATATCTGTGACTCTCCCAAAGTTAATCTCTTCTTACTTCTCACAAAAAGTCACCTGTTGAACACTTCGAGTGATTCCCGCTTTTTTCTCACCCAAGTCATACTTCTAAGTGAATTCCTCCCAGAGCCAAGGAAGACAAAGGGTAAACTTGCCAGCACAATGGGAAAGGAAGCTGAGACGAGGCTGGCTGGTCAACGATTTGATGGGGGTTCAGTGAGGTGGTATCACACACTTCACAGTGGCTGTGTTTACAGGATGGAAGGGGATGCCATTGCTGTCACTGAGGTTAGATTTAATTATCTGCGGGTACCTTCATACAGCATTTTAAAACCAGAAAAAAAATGTTCAACTTGTCTGAATCTTAATGGTAAAATATCTTTTTACTTGTTCTGGTGCAACACATTGCTAAAATGGAAAGTTTAACCCCTTGCGTACGGATGACGCCATATGGCGTCAAAAAAAAAAGGTGCCATTGTTGGATTATTGTTTATGACATGCTTAACTGCACAAACACATTGTAGCGGTTTGATTTGGCTGCCAGAACCGCTGCAACACCCCGACGTCTCCCGTAAAATACCGTGCCAAAGGGGTTAACCCTCAAAGAGGTTAACCCTCAAAGAGCCAGTTCGTAATTCAATCATGTTTTTGTATTGGTGAATTTACATGTATGTATTACTAGTGTGTTGTGGAAACTTTGAAAACTGTCCAATTCAGAAAGTCAATCACTACATGTAGATTTTCTTGGCTTCTCTGTTCCCCTGTAAAATTCATGAAAATTACTTTTTATAATCTTTTTTTTTGGTGTGCTAACAGAATGAGTTCTGCAGTGGGACATCAACAACGTCTGAAGCACTCAGGTTAGATGGCTGCAGAAACTTCATGACTGTCTCACGGGACTCTACACTACAGCAGATACATGTATGTAAAACATTTGTTTAATCTAATAAATAACTTTGTTATTGGGTTTATAGTGCCTAACATCCTAGGCATTCATTTGGGGTGAACTACGAAATACTACTTAGTATTCTGTAGCACTGAGTCTCTCTGTCTTTGATGATTGAGTGTATCATGACAGCAGTCAAGATACTTGCAACTACAGAGTACTACTTCTCTGGGTAAATTATATTTGTGTCAATGAATTGGATGGCTAAGATAACAAATTGTATCATCTCTGAAAACCAGTAGTTCATGCTTTGTTTCCGCCTCAGATGAAAACAGACATTTTGCCTCCAACCCCAGCAACAAACAGTAGTACTACATATTACTACGTAATTTATTTGGGGTGAAGTATCAAATACTAAAAATTACTCCAAGCATTGTACACAAATAGGTGAGAGTACTGCATACTACAGTTTACTACTATTAGTATTTTGTAGCTTTATTTGAGGTTTGGGTTAAAGAATTCAAAAAGCATCCTGGTTAAAATGCTGGAGAGGGTTGTAATAAGCCAGTTCGGTATTTCAACCGCGCATGTGCACAATGACATTTTGTCCAAATGACCCGCGTGATCTAACACGCGTGTGTGAACGCAAAATGTGGTCGCACAAATACAAATAAAAACAAAATGATATACAAAATGTACTAGGTATTGAACGAAGCTTTGTATGGTGGAGTTGTAAGCTGGAGAGTAGGTTGCAGGTACACCATGTAAAGATATTTCTTTTGTGAGGAAATGTTGGCTTTGGAAAGAGCCGATGGTGCAATAAGGTCTCAACGTTTCAAAGAGTGTGTTCTTTTCCTCTTCAGGAGACTGCTGGACAGATAGAAAAAAACAACTGGTTTTTATGAAGGATACGGTGAAATCGTTAGGGCGTGGAGTACAGAATGCTGTATGATCATAGATGCATGACTGAGGAATGCTGGGTGGCTATGATATACTAATCAGCAGTAATTATTTGTAAAAGTGTGCATTACAAATGTTAATTTGTATTGATTGTACACAATTCCATTTAGCTCTCTGGAGATACATGTAGATTCGTTCAAATCACTGTCAAGTTTAATAATGAGTGAGATTAACATCAGAATGGTAGTCTGCACAAGAATTGATCTTTGTCTGTGTTATCTTTAACCCTAACATCACCTAAAGCTACAAAATACTACTAGTAGTAAAATGTAGTATGCAGTACTCACCTATATGTGTGCAATGCCTATAGTAATTTTTAGTATTTGGTACTTCACCCCAAATAGTGTAAGTAGTAGTACTACTGTTTGGAGGGAAAATGTCTTTATCATCTAAGGCGGAAACACAGCGAGAAGTACTGGTTTTCAGAGATGATAAATTTTTTTATCTTAACCATCCAATTCAATGACACAAATATAATTTTAAATACCCAGTAACTTAACTGTATTACATACATGTAGAAGTAGCACTTTGTAGTTGCGAATATCTTGACTGCTGTCATGATACACTCGACCATCAAGGCCAGAGAGACTCAGTGCTACAAAATACTAAGTAGTATTTTGTAGTACACAGGTCTTCACCCCAAATGAATGTCTAGGGGGTTAGGGTTAATAATATACCCCTAACCTGCAAATATATGTCAAATTCCCCGTCTTTTCCTGTTGGAAACCCTCAAGTAAATTGCTTCCACGTCTTTTGTTTGCCGTAACAGGTATTCTGTCATGTACAACAAATCAACCTCAAATTTCTTGTGTGTTCATATTTTATGGATCAGGGGTGAGTCTTTTTAGGATGTTTAGTGAGACGTCATCCAGATTTCCAGAAGTTATTTTGGTCCTGAAATTGTTCTTAAATGAATTCTGCTACCCGAAACAGTCTTCTTTTTATTCCCTTGTGGTTTGCTTGATGAATTCTTTTTATTCTAATAACCCTATTTTTTCAATTTTGTATCTTTTGGTAGAAATTGCAGTTTTCTTAATATGCATTTTATTTGGCTCAACCTCAAATCTAACCCCTGATGGAGGATGGATTACTTTTGATCTTGTTCGTATCAGGAGAGCTTGTTACCAGCACACATCAAACAGCAGATACAGACAGCACAGACTCGGTTCAGAGACACGCTCCATGTTAGTAGTGTACAAGATGTTATAGCCAAACAGTAAGTTTGAGGGTGTCAGAGTAGATTAAGTTTTCAAATATGGGGTGTTTATTATTTTGGAGTCAGTAAATGGTTAAATTTCAACTATAAACAAGTTCACTCAACACATCATTAACCCTGCCCCCTTCAGTGTTTTTCATAAGGCCCTGCTAAATTCAATAATTTCCAACCAAACTTAAATGAGAAGCATACTAAGTACAACAAAATCCAACAGTAAATTTTGTTGGATTCCGCATTGTACCAACTAATTGTACCAGCCTTGGCATTTTTTTGTTTGTATGAGCCCTGCCAAATCCAACAAAATCCAACAAAATTGTACTACAAGTCAGATTCCACCATGCTAAATACAACAAAATTCTACAGGTATATTTAGTTGCTACCCTGCTAAATACAATATCCTTTCACAAGTCATTTCGCAAGTCCAGTCAGAAGCCCTTTCATAAAGCCGGTCACAAGTAAACTGGATGAACAATGACAAAGGAATGCCTTTGTCAAAGCTCATTTGAATAGCTTTAGGACTGGAGGGCTTGTGAGGGGCTTGCAGGGACTTGCAATGGACTTGACTACATCCCTGTTGCTTTGTTAACATTGTAATTTCACCAAACTTTGTTCAAACTACTTTAGTGCTTTAACCCTAACACTGCTGAATCCATCAATATCAATACAAATTTCCACACACCCTGGGGGTGGGGGTGGGGGTGGGGGAGGGGGGTGGGGAGAGAAAGATCATGCCAGTAATGACATGTAAGTGCGTTAACCACATCTTTTGTCCCTTACACTTTGTGTAATATTCAAAAATCCTGGATAAGAGAATGGGTGTCTAAAATTGATTTCAGAAAGACATTTTTGATCACAAGGCATAATTATCGTCAAGTCTTGTATTATTTATATTAAAAAGTTTATTGCTCCAATATTTTCTCCTTTTTTTGTCTTAAGAGCAAACACACTTGGAAGCTTGGTTTCATTTCACTGTGTCATCATCGCAAGGAATAGGAGCTCAAGAGATGGAATTAGTCATCGTAACAAGAAGAGGAGGACATCTTGTGAGCATCAGAGATTACAGTCGGGTAAATCACAATTTCTTTTCCTTTTTTTGTTTGGCCTGACATTTCGGAATCGATGCTAAGGAAAATGTATGTCTAAAATTGATTTGGGAAAAGAATTTGTAATTACATGGCATAATTATTGTCAAGTCTTGTATTATTTATATTAAAACCCTAACCCCCTAGTATAATTTACTAGGAACCATACCCATCCTTGCAAATTCCAACACCATATGGTAAACTGTACACACAAATTGTTGGACTCTGATTATAGTGGTACATCGTATGCCAAACACATTGTTAAAGGACTATCAGTTTGGGGGTCCTAACAGATTCCAACCAAACATGCTGTTGGGTTTTGACGGGTTAACAAGCATATTGCTCTAATATTTGTTTTCTTTTTTTGTTTTAAGAGTTATTTCTCAAAGGCATTTGCTTAAGTTTGAATCTTCAGGCCAGGGGCCAATTTCATAGAGCCGTTAAGCACAAAAATTTGCTTAGCATGAAAATGTCTTGCTTAGTAAAAACCGGGTTACCAGCCAAAATTCCATGTAATTTTCATGCTTAAGCAAACAACAGCTGAATGCCAATCAAAAGCAATATTCCACACATGGACATCTGGTTAACAGCTTTTTGAAATTGGCCCCAGCTAATGTAGTTGATTTGTGTATTTCAGGTCAATCTAGTCAGTTAGCAGCTTGCAGCAGCGTCATTCATTTTCATGTTTTATTTATTTTGCTGTATATATGTTACCAGGGGCCCAGATTTTCTTGTACCCATTCAACCCTCAGAAAAAAAATCTGTTATTTTGAGGAAAAAAAAAGTAGCTCAGATAGTGTAGAGTATTTGGTGATATGTTCTTAGAATCTACGGTTACCTCATCACCTCAATCTGTAGGTCTAATAATTGGGAAACTTTCTCCGGCTTCCGTTGAAGACTGATCCTCACGTTAGATCTGGGCCCAGGAAAACCATTTGTGGGGGAGGGTTAGTAACTCTGCCATCTTTGGCAGCCCTTTACCTAGAGTGGTTTTTAGCTATCCCTCCCTCTCCTGGTGCCAAAATAGAGCCAAATACCCTATCTATCAAAACCTAAGCTGTGGGAGAAAAAGAGGGTTGGTGTTTTTATAGGTTGTGATTGTTATAACAGTAGGAGGGTTAGGCATGTGTGATGGGTGACTTCCCCAAAAAGAATAATCGTACTTTACATTATATTCGCAATTGCGTTTCCCGACTGTTTGATCAGATGATGAAGTTTGGTTATCAGTGGCCGATACTGTAGACAACATGACCACCATGAATGTCTACGTGAGTGGCTCCTTACTACACAGTGTGATAGGGCTACTGCCAGGAGCGTATGTTACATTCAAGTAAGGAAATTTGTGTTTCTGCACTCTTCGTTTGTTTTGCCTGTGTGTTGTAAATTTGATTTCGTTATAGTTGTTTGCTCTACCTTCATCACTTGTCCAGATATTTGTTTGTGCAGGTATTCCTACAAAAGTACCCTTTAAGGAGACACTTTGTCGTCATTTTTGATACCTTAATAGGGAGACAGGTGGAATTAGGGAGATTTTTCAGAGGCTCCTATTCAGAGGCAAAATGTTACTGTCGGAAATAGGTTATATTGATAGATAATTTGTGGGCGTAAGATAAGGGAAAGTGGGGTTAAGCTTTATTAAAGTTGAAAAAAAATGTGCACACGTCTATGGCAATGTCTCCCAAGTGACCCATTCCCGGTAATATATATTTATTTATGATGATTGATTATTAAAATAGTAATGAAAAATTCGACCTCAGCTTTTTAAAAAAATCTATCATTCACCGTTGTTATTGGGTCAAAGACTATAAGAGTCTGTCGCCAGACTAGTCAGTGTTTACTACCAAGATATTCACATAAAAAGTGATGAAAAGGGTGATCGTGAAATCGTGACATACACCCTCTGTTATCAAGGTCAGAGGTAAAATATGTGTTTTGTTTTGTTTTGGTTTTTAATTCTGGACACATTGGCCCGGTTTTCTAATACCAGGGGCCAATTTCACGGCGTTGCTAAGCAGAAAAATTTGCTTAGCACCAAAAAGTCTTGCTCAGTTAAAACGGGTTACCAGCCAAAGTGCCATGAGATTTTCATGCTAAGCAAACAACAGCTGAATGCCAGTCACAAGCGATACACTTTACATCAAAATTTGGTTGGTAATCATGTAAGGAAGACTTTTCATGCTCAGCTTTTGTTATTATCATACAGACAGTGTGTTAGGTCAGTGTCCACCGCTGGTTGTATGTACTGCTGGGTGAGTCCTATGACTTCAGTAATGATAGACGGCCTTCCATGTGATATCTCCAACACACAGTGAGTGGTTTCATTCTTTTGAACATCTACTTACTTTTTAAAATGAGTTACTTTTCTTTGTAGGTATGCTTTCAGAAAAGGTATAATATGTGACCTGCGCGGCGGAGTCGGATGTTGGGCATCACATTTTAACGTACGGGGGCGGTTTAATTTCTCAGATTTTTTAACATAACTGAGAAATCGCACATTTCAAAAAATTGTAAAAAGACAATGCATTAAACTACAGAGTTGTGCCATATATCAAATGAAAGTTTATTTCATACTCTTTCAGACCAACTGTAAAGCTTAACAAATGTATTTTTAACACATCAGACTAATTTTTGTAGAGTGGGTCATTTTAAAGATCAGTCTTCCTGGGTCTCCAACAACCTGTTTCGTATCCTGTCAATTTCTGGTAATTATTCATAAACTCAAATGAGCTTTTGCTGGAACCTTCCTGAATACTCTGAAATCCACCAATGAGTGGTAATCCAATGGGACATTTGAATGAATCAAGGGACATCATTAAGCCCCATTTTGGTTCTACTGCAAAATCTACCAAAACTTCATGGTTGATTTTGAAGGATCTGGTTGGGTTTAGGATACACAAAAAGTTGCAAATTAGACCCTAATTACAAAAGCCTAACCCTAACCGTCCCAAATCTGCCAAAATCCAACACCATGTTGTGTTGTATATTGATGGGTTCAGGACTGTACAGCCTTGGCACCATTACTTTCCGTGGAGTTATGATGCCCCCATTTGTCTAAAGTACAAAGAATTTGCCATAGCTTCAGACAGGTTCAGAACACTTCCCATAAAGTGCCACAGGGGTTAAGGTTAAAGATGTTTTATAATGCACAAATTAAGACTTTGCACGTAACAATCTGAAATTGGATCATTCATTCGGATCTGTATTATAATTGTTACAGGGGGATGCAAGATATTACACCAATGGATACAATGACAGAAACATCAACAGACACCCAGAGAGCCCCACCAACCAACCACCAGGACGCAGACCCAGAACCATCCAGAACCTCCATCGCTCCTCAGCGGTACTACCTCTCCCATCTCCTTGCCTCTCCTAACTCGGTGTCCCCAACTCAGATATTCACCATCAACTGTCACCTACAGGCGATCAAGTCACTCGTTCTCAAGTGAGTCTTGGAGACGTTTGCAAATTTGTAATTTTGTTCTTGCCTGTACAGCTGAATTGTCACAGTACTAAATCGAAGTTAACCCCTTGTGGCCAGCACCAAACTGAATAGAGTGGTCCTATTCATCGCACTTGGAGCCCCCTTTCATGTGAATGAAAGCTTTGTTTGAAAAAGCTCCATCTAATAATTAAACTCACATTCAAGAACAATATAATTGAAACATGAATGGATTGAGTATATGCTGCAATGCGCGTATATATGACAACCAGCCAGGTGGTCTTTTTCAAACCGCGGCTATGGCTGTTGTCAGTATTCAAGAGGTTGAAACAGTCTTTAAAATCATATCATGACTAAATTTCATGGGGCTGCCTAGCAAAAAAATATTTCGGAGCAAATTTTCCTGCTTAGCAAAAATCAGGGGCCAATTTCATAGAGCTGCTTACACACAAAATTTGGTTGAGCACAAAAAAACCTTGCTTAGAAAAAATTGGGTTTACCAGCCAAATCTCCATATGATGTATATTGCTTGTGACCGGTATTTAGCTGTTGTTTGCTTAGCATGACAATCACATGGAGTTCTGGCTGGTAACCTGATTTTACTATTAAAGCAAGTTTTTTGTGTGCTTTTCCGTGCTGTAGATGCAAATCCGTGTGCTTTACAGCTCCGTGACATTGGCTCAGATAAGCAGTATTTTAGTCCCCGTCAGGAATGTTTGAGAACCGAGGAAATTCATGTTCGTGCTTGGTAGACCTTCAAGAAGGGCAGACATCATTGTTTCACTGTGAGGGTGTTGTCCTGAAATTAGCATTGTGCTGTTGCAGGATATGACAAGAAGTAATTGGCTATTTATCCTTGACAACCCTCAAACTGAAACTTAAGGTTTCCTGACGGTCAAGTTTGGTTGACAAGATTAACATGGTGGCTCTTACCATTACCATAAAGAAGACAAACACATTGTTATAAATTGGTTGGGAAAAATTGTGTGAGCTCTGTTCTAATGCGTAACCCTTAAACCCTGCTAAATCCAACAGAATCCAACAGTGGTAAAAAGCAGTTGTATTTTTGGTGCTTTAGCAGTCAACACAAACTGCATGGTGTATTGGATATTGTTGTATTCAACAGGGTAGCAGCTAAATATTCTTGTTGGATTTTGTCATATGTGGAAGCAGACTTGTAGAAAAATTTTAGTTGGATTTTGTTGGATTTGGCATGGCTTATACAAGCAAATACCTGTTGTATTTTGTTGCAGGGTAGCTGCAAAATGCCAAGGGTGTTGCGTAGGTGTACAACGCAGAATCCAACAATTTTCTACTCGATTTTGCTGTATTTAGCAGGCATCTGATTTCAGTCTTGTGAGAAATTGTTGGATTTAGCAGGGCCATGTGCAGAGATGCCACTTTTCCGGTTTTATCCGGATTTCCATTTTTTTTTACAAAACCCAAAAAATTCTGTTTTTTGTTCTTCCGGCTGTCTATTTAAAAACCGGAAAAAAACCTGAAACAAATTAAGTAATTTCCCCTAAAATCCGGCCTTTTTTTCCGGCCGTCCTAAAAAAGTTCAATAAGTGTCCGCACGGCATGCAACGCTGTCCCTTCAGTAGCCTTAAAAACAAGGCTTTATTGCCGAGCCCACATGCGATGCGGCACTGCATGCACTATACTAGCACTCTAACTTGGCCGGCCTTCCAGCAGCCAGCCGACGCGAAGCTCATATGAGTCGAAAGTCAACATACCCTGCACGCAGTACAGTCTGAACACTCCTCGTGTGAGTCGTGTGTGCTTGCTGCACGGCATGCGGGCGGGTTGTGTGCTAAGCATACCTATCATACAGCCTGGAATTCAAGGCTTTCATTTCAGTTGTCAGTGGTTCCCGATCGAGGTGATATATGAAGAAAAAAAATGTGCATAACACGCCGGGAACAACCACATCATCGTCGTGCACACGGTGTTGTCAAGGATTTGTGCACGTTTTCGCGAGTCATTAAATACACCTTACACGTTAGAAATTTGGGCAAAATAATTATGTAAAAATGTAATGTTTTAGAAAGAACTGACAGTTTAAAGGCCATAGAATTAAAGGTGAAAAATAAATGGAACTGACCGTGGCTTCAGGAAAAGGATGACAACGGTGACTTTCTGTCAGACTACATTCGAAAACTTGACCATGGTGGACTTGCGTCTTGCACATGGTGTATGAAACAAATTAATTATGGATCGTCAGGGAATGCACTTAAGGTTCACGCAAACAAAGAGGTCCACAAGAAGAACAGAGCGGCAAGGAACAATGCTCAGGAGTTGCCAATTGTTTTCCAAGCTGTTGCTATGAGGACTTTGGCAGTTGCAGAGCCGGCATCAGCTACTACTAGGTAACGTTAGGCATACGTATAATTATTATCAAATTTCTTCTGTGGCGTACAATGCAGTGATACATTGGACCTTGCGCTTGGCTTTATGAATGCCCCATTCCTGCACATGCATCGACAAGATTGACGCTGAAGTGTAATAATTAGCAATCGTACATTTTTTAAAATGCAGCTGTGATTAATTATTCAACAGTTTACAGGTTGAAAATTGGAAATAAATTTACTTCATGTTTAAGCTAAGGCTACATGTATGAGCTGAGATTGTTTATGTCTATTGTTTCTTTGCAATTTCTTTTGTCATAAAACAGGGTGCCATTCATTATATGGAAGCCAGTCAGTATATAGAGCCATCTAAAAGGCCTAAAAAGGCTAAAATTCAAGAGCTGGAACCCCGGTCGTTACGCGCTCCGCTCGGTACGCTCGGTCGCGTGCTATGCTGCTACATGTATTTGTCACAATGTAATAAAGTTCAGGTTTTTTCAAGCAGACCCTGTGGCATCCCTGCATTTGAAAACATTTAACCCCTTGCGTACGGATGACGCCATATGGCGTCAAAAAAGTGCCACCAGGCCGGATGACGCCATTTGCCGCCGTTTGTGCAGTTTCAATCCATTGTTGGATTATTGTTTATGCTTGACTGCACATCAACACTGTAGTGGTTCGCTTGGCTGCCAGAACCGCCGCGACACCCCGACGTCTTCCGTAAAAAAACGTACTCATGGGGTTAAAGGGAGTTTGAATTTAAAAATCCGGTTTCCATAAAAACAACCCATTGCCAATCGGTGCTTAATCTGTGGTGATGATTTCTTCTCTCCTAGATGGTCTTGCCGATGTTGTGGCCACAAGGAATGTGTCTGTAGCTCAGACGGTGATGGGCAGGGAGGAGAGCTGACAGCGACAACAAGGTAGGTCTTTATTCTAGAAACAAGGTCCTAGCCTGGCCAATTTAATGTCAGAGTTCATAAACCTCAGAGAACAGATGTTTTCCTGAAGATGGTCAAGAATTGTTTTGATTCAAGACCATAAATAAAAATTTATTCTCGATCCATAAGAGGTAGAGGGAATGTTGCTGATGTGACTCACATGGTTTGGTTAGTTTCATATCAAAGTCTTGACTTTCTCACAAATCTCCAAGAGAATTCTGAGCATACGTCATACAAATTCAGCTACATAGCTACCAGTCAGCATAGCTCATATATTACTCTGTTTAATTTAATACAGCTCTATGGCACAGTGTCAAATTACCTTGAGCAGACATTCAGTATTTTTCTCTGACCATACTATTGCGTTCACTGTGCGCACAAGACAGAATGCCTGTTTGTGATTGTATACTTGACAATTTCCAGGGAGTTGTACCCAAAGTATCTGTCAAAGTCTGTCACTTGGATCAGAGCCCAATTTCATAGTTCTTCTTACCGTCAGTGAGGAATCTATGCTAATTATAGCAGAAAATTCTGCGCTAATGGTAAGCATGTTTCACGGATAAGCAAGAAATTCTGGCATTGATACATCCCTCAACCCTAACTCCCTTGAAAGTGGAGGATTCAGGACTGTTGGGTTTACCACGATGGATTCTTTGCTTATTGAGTTAATGCAACATTTCTTTGCAGGCTGCACAGAATTGCATCCATAGAGCTATAATAAATTACTAGAACGCTAACTCCCCATCTTTAAGGCGAGGAGATACTTTAAATCCTTCCTGCGCGCAGACATTTTTAATTCGTGTGCGTGTTTGTAGAACATAATGAAATTAGATGGAGTGAATTTTAAAAGTGTACTCTAAATGCAACGCAGAAGTACAACATACGCAAACAACTTAAGCGCGTCATGAAGGTTATAAAACGTCACGGCAAAAATCATCTGCAGCGCGGTACACGCACGCGTTTGTGTTGTTTGCGCAGAGCAAAATAAAACGCTTATTTACTGATTGTGCATTTCGGGTTTCGGCGTATCAGCTTTGATAATGCAACTTTATAGAATACAAACGCAGATATGCAAATAGCTGTACAAAAGTCGTACACAATTTCGAGTTTTCCATAGGTTTGTACACAAACATGGATGCGCCCAGCAGGCATCACTTTGTACATTGAGTCAGCACTCTAGTAATTTAATATAACTCTATGATTGCATCACAAATTCCAGCATTACAGAATAAGTGAATTTGGGTCGTATTTATTAGGAACTTTCGGGTTAGGCATTGCAAAAACAACTGTCTGGAGTCTAGACTAGTCAAGGACGGAGGGTTGGAGACAGTGATTGACAGAATCACATAATGAAGAAAACCACTACATCCCAAACACCCTGCCCTGAAAACCATATTTGTTTTTTATCCGTTGTATAAAGGTTTGCTGTTGAAGACGGCAGCGGAGAGGCCCTGGTGTGGTGTAATGAGCCCTCTGCTGTCGCTTCTCTACTCGGTCTGACCGGACAACAGTGGACGCAGCTAGAGCTGGAGATAAGACGCTGCAAGGAAGTTGTCTACACTTACAAGAAACCTGACTACAACAAAATGGTCAGTATCCACGTCGGAGGATCTTTGTGAGATTGTGTAGACAACAATCGCCATAAATTTTGCACTATAAGACGAGTTTCCACTCACAGTAAGCTGGTTCTTAAAAATGTGTTCAGTATGTTGATGTTGTCGTTAACAAAAATGTTCAAAGCTAGGTTTAATGGTTAAATTTTCTTTGGCCTGAAATTGAGTTATACTTTCGTGTAGGTGGTGCGTTTATTACGCACTCATGGATTACCATAGCCTGACTATTAATACTAGGGACTGCCATAGTGCTGTGTGCTGAAGAACCAGGGACCAATGGGAGACTTTTGAGACACTGGTGGCAGCAGACATACCGGTCCTTTTCCATTGTTCTCACCAGTCGTGCGCATGCTCAGAACTATGCATGCATGCTCAGAACTATGCATGCATGCTCAGAACTATGCATGCATGCTCAGAACTATGCATGCACGCTCAGAACTATGCATGCATGCTCAGAACTATGCATGCACGCTCAGAACTCATGCACGCTCAGAACTATGCATGCACGCTCAGAACTGTGTGCGCACGCTCAGAACTGTGTGCGCACGCTCAGAACTGCGCGCGCACGCTCAGAACTGCGCGCGCACGCTCAGAACTGCGCGCGCACGCTCAGAACTGCGCGCGCACGCTCAGAACTGCGCGCGCACGCTCAGAACTGCGCGCGCACGCTCAGAACTGCGCGCGCACGCTCAGAACTGCGCGCGCACGCTCAGAACTGCGCGCGCACGCTCAGAACTGCGCGCGCACGCTCAGAACTGCGCGCGCACGCTCAGAACTGCGCGCGCACGCTCAGAACTGCGCGCGCACGCTCAGAACTGCGCGCGCACACTCAGAACTAGCAAAAAGGAGCGGTATATGTCTGCTGCCACCAGCGTCTGAAACATCTTCCGTTGCATGGAGCTGCTGGGCACAAAGGGTTTCTGAGCTCAGAAAAGTTTTACTTTGGGATCATTCTATATTAAATTGATGGGCAACACAAAAAACTAATTTTTGTTGGCGGGAAGTGCCTGGTTTTGGCATTGGGTGTCACGTATTTTAGAAAGACCAAGTAAAGCATAGCGTGTAGTAAATGCCTTTTTTATTCAAAAATATAGCTTTGTTCTATAATTCATTAATGAGGGAAATTCCTCATTAAAAAAATAACATTTTCAGTCAGAGCATGAACATAGCAACTTTTAACCAAAACAGAAGAGTTATAATCGCAGCCTGAGTACCTCTTGACTTGCTAAAGACTCAGTTATAATAGCTTTGCCAACAAATTCTACCCTTGTTTGCCCCTGACTTGTGTGTGTTTGCAGGTTGTAATGCCATCTCCGTCAGACACGGAAGGCCTCGTTAATCTACTATGTAGTCACAGCAGCATTCAGAAACCGCTGGTGCTGCACTGTCAACTCACGGTGTGGGGTAACAACAGACAGAACACCGTGCCAAACACAGGTTTGTTTTTCCCCTTGTGTCCGGCTGTTATTGATGGGGTGGTGTGCCAAGATCGAGGCTTTGCAGCCAAGCGTAAACACAAACAATAGGCACCACCCTGAATAAAGTGGTCCTATTCATCACACTTGGAGCCCCCTTTTGTGTGAATAAAAGCTTTGTTTGAAAAAAGCTCCATCTATTCATTACACTCAAGAACAAATTTCAAAAATGAATGGATTGAGTAAGCACAGGAATGCGCCTATAGACATCAACCGGCCATGCGGTCCTTTTCAAACCGCGGCTCTGGTTGTCGTCCGTATTCAAGAGGTTAACCCTGTCTGTCTCTCTGTATTACTGTCAGCGTTTTCATCATTCCACATTCCAAATTGACTTCATTTTAAAATAAAGATGGCATTTTTGTCATTTTTGTTGGAAAAAATGTTATTATTTTTCTAATTGTATTTTTCTGGACTGTAAGTTTTGAACATATCCTGTCCGTGCTCTTTTCTCCGTTTCATCCCCCCATTGCTGTCTTTGCAGCAAACACACAAGTTATTCACTTTTGAATGAGACATCCAACAGAAAAACCCACCAGTTTTTAGTTACCGAGTAATTACTTCACACATGTTAAATTATTTGCAGTTCGAAAATAATGTGGGTGTATCATTGGGTGCTTTAGATGTGCGAAAGCAGCCAAGATTAAAAGCCCTTTTGGAGGTTCGCAGATGCTCAAAATAGACAAGAAGTAGTTTTTTACGTTAAAATATAACATGTATCAAAATATGTATGGAGACATATATAAGAGCACAGACAGTATATCTTTCAGGCCTTCAAAAACGAGCTTTTGCTTCTAGTGAATTGGCGTCCATACACTTGTTCTTTCCCTTTGTTTTAACTCTAATTACTATTTGGCTGTTATTGTTACACAATTTGGAAATAAATGTTTCTTGAGTAAAATTTAATTGTCCTGCAGTTAGCAACACAGAATGCCATAGCATGTTATCCAGGGTCCAATTTCATGGCTCTGCTAACCACAGCTTTCCGTGTTTACGATCACCATTTTGCGCTAGCGGAAAAATTCTGCGCTAACCCTGTAAGCACAGAATCCTTAGTTACGGGATGTATGCATGCTCAGGAGCCAAAATTCCCCGCTAACGTGTGAAATACGCTTGCTGTAAGCACAGAATTTTCTGCTACAGTAAGCGGGGATTTTTCGCAAATGGTAAGCAGAGCCATGAAATTGGGCCCAGAACAGCTGCTCCCAAACCATCTTGCCGAACCACATGACCTAGCCAAGCTGCCTTATGTTTTACTACAGCTTTACTGCAAACTTGCATTCATAAATGCCTCAGCGAGTTTCACTATCCCTATTGGTCGAGAGCCTGTCACGTGGGTGTGTTTAACCAGTTCGCGTCGGAGGACGTGTTAACACGATCTGGCTGTTTTTATACACGGGCACGGCTGACTGGTTAAAACGTCAAGCTTGCCTCGACTCACCTCCGGGTGACGTCTCAACACGCTAATCCCTCATTTGTTTTGTACAGACACAAAGTCTGTGGAGGCGGACCGTGTGTTGAACTTGAACTTGGCCGCTGTGCACGGCCTGTTGTTCTACAATTTACGCTCCGGTGGGCGCACCAGGAGTATCGAAATATATGAGGTTTCGGCAAGAAATGTTGTACAAATACTGTTGAAATGACTCTTGCAAATCAGTATTTGTGGCGTTTGGCTGTATATCAGAAGTTGGTTGCTATATTTTTCCTTTTTTGAAAATAGAAATAACACCGTGTGAAATTAATCTTTTCTTAGAAGGGAAGAAATATGGTTCTTTAATTGACCCTTTAAACGTCAATCGTACAAATTTGTATGATATGAATATGCCCTAGAGAACCTGCATAGATAACAAAGCTCTTTAGGAAATACGTCAATAGAGGCGCCGCTGCGCCCTGATCATCTTTGAGACCACTGCAATGTAAATAAATAGCATTGCAGCCATTTTCACACGTTGATATATCCGTAAAACTTTGAGATTTTCAGTTTCCACGTGTTTTCTTGAGGTGGTGAGGCCCCACGAAATTGATTGCTTTTATGCATAAATGTTCCTTGGGCCCTTTAGAATGATTCCAGCTGTGCTCTAGATTTTGTTAATTGCTTCAAGAGCCAAGACATCAACAATTTGAAGAAAACAAATCCTGGACCATATTTTCACCATAATTCCACCTTAATTTGGCACCAACTGAAAGAGGTGAACAAGAGCTTTCCAAAAATGTATACTTTTATTGGGTTATCTCCAAAAAATAAGTCGTACTAAGCTGAAAAACATTCAAAGTAGTAAAACGTGTGCGACCTAAAAGAAATATCACGGTTAAAGGGTTGAACCGGGGTGTGAATGAACTCAACTTTCTGGACAGTGTGCTCTGTCCATCCTCAGGAGAGAGCACACTGTCCGAAACATTAAGTTCGTTTTCACCCCAGTTCTTTTCAGAACCACACTTCTTCCGAGAAGAGATTAATTTTGCATGGTGTTACCGCAATTCCATGTTTACTTTCTCATTGTATCCACCATGTAAAGCTTCAAATCATATTTGCGGCACCAGCAAGCGAAATCAGACATAAGTTGGAAATTTTGAAAGTTGAGATTTCCATTCCATAATAAAATATAATGTAAGCTTTGTAATGGTAAAACAAAATACTGTTATACGATATTTTGGTTTTCGAATAGAGCTGTAAATTCAGCATTGAGAATGGAAAATAATACGTAGTTTACACAATTTTTTTGCTTTAATAAACTACGGTATTTTGACAAAAACAGAAATGGTGATTTTTTGACGATTTTCATATAAATTGCAATTACTCAAAAATAGGTCATACGACCTATGTCTGATTACCCTTGCGGACGCCACATGTAGTACGGATGACATCAGTGCCTGAGCAAGCTGTACATTTGGTTTCCTCATTCCCAGGAGCAACCGAGACACTGTATGCCCCCTCAGTCCATCTGAAATGCTTAGCTGTGTTTGCTGGCTCTCATCACTGACCACCAACCCATGATAAATACTACTCACGTCAAAACGCTGTTACAGGTTTCCCAATAATAGGTAAGATTTCACCTTTGCTGTATTTTGATTACAGAAATAGGTTAAAGATTACCTTGCAAAATGGGAGTTTATTTGAAATATATTTTTGATTTATCAAATATACGAATGATTGAAATACTTCAAAAAATCAATAAAAATGTAAAATATGTTACCAAAAGTTATTATGACAGGCTTATTATTTGCCATGAGGCAAGTTTCCAGCAATTTTGAGGGCAACCTACTACCCCCCCCCCCCCCCCCAAGGAACAAGGGGTAGCTCTTGCTTTACCCCCATCATCTTTGCTCATATTGGACCTAAAATGACACTTTTTAATTGTTTTCTTTACAAGATTCAATGTTTTATGAGTGAGCAAAGCCACCAAGTGAGCAAAGCCACCAAGTAAACAAAGCCACAGAGTGAGCGGGGCCACAGAGTGAGCGGGGCCACAGAGTGAGCGGGGCCACAGAGTGAGCGGGGCCACAGAGTGAGCGGGGCCACAGAGTGAGCGGGGCCACAGAGTGAGCGGGGCCACAGAGTGAGCGGGGCCACAGAGTGAGCGGGGCCACAGAGTGAGCGGGGCCACAGAGTGAGCGGGGCCACAGAGTGAGCGGGGCCACAGAGTGAGCGGGGCCACAGAGTGAGCGAAGGCACGGACTGATCAAACCACACAGTGAGTGAAGCTAGGGTGAGAAAAAAATCATTAAAAATGTTGATTGCAAAAAATTGCAGGATTTTGGTGGACAGTATGGCTGTTCCATTTATTGCTCTTTACTCCAAAGTATTCACATGGGCTAGAATTTCTTTGCAATTTTTTAGCAAATTGCCATTTTTGTATAGTCGTAAAGAGATAATGGAATCAATTGGCAACCCAATTCATTTGGTTCAGTGAAATATGATGAAAATACTATTTAGGATTCAAAACCTTTAAGTAATTTTAACCCCTTGAGTACGGTTATTCTAGCAGGCATGAGAATCTTCCTGTTTTAAAAGGAATTCCTGGGTTTTTTTCCCCTCCAAATTTGTGGTCTTCGAGTTCAATGTAAATTTGAAATAAAATTTGGGGGGTGAGTTGTAAGGGGGTAATGTTAGATTACCACTCTGGAGCAAAATCCCCCTTTATTCCGAGTGAAATTGAGACATCGTTTTATTTTCCGTTTCAATAAAGTCGGAGCTCCTACACAATATAGCGTGTTTACGTGGTTTACAAGGCTCATTGAAACGCGTGTACATCTATACTATAAATATCTACTCCCAAAACAGCCTTCAACAGGTATACAATATGCTAAAACCCAGGAGCTTCAGGGGGTCCCCCTGGACCCCCACCGGGGCGCTGCCCCTGGACCCCGCAAGGGGGCCTAAGTCGGCCCCCTTGACTCCCGGCTGTTGCACGCTCCATTCGCTTCGCTCACTACGCTTTATTTTCTTACAAAATGTTTTCCTGTTTTTCTTATCAACACCCATTCTCATGCCTGTTCTAGTGAGGCGCCGGGGCGGCCTGTGCAGCCAAACAAAACGGACACAAAAAGCCTGTGGCAGCCAAGCGTAACATACACAATAATCCAACAATGGATTGAAAATGCAGAAAATGGCGTGTATAGACGTCATCCGGCCTGGTGGCAATTTTTGTTGTTGCCATTTGGCATCATTCGTACACAAGGGGTTAAGGGCTTGTATCACTGCTAATCTTTAAGTTAAATATTTGAATAAGGCTTTTTCCTGAAAATGCTGTATAAAATGGATAGTTTTTTATCATAACTTTAGACTGGAAAGTCCAATTTCAAAAAATTATTTCAGTTTCGTGTTCCTTTCAGCAAGCAATCTTTCATTTGAGTCATGATTCAATGGTACATGTGATGGTAGATGTTTTAGAAATAGTGTGACCTGCCTACTGACAGTAATGTTGCAAATATTTGTACAATTTTAGAAAAATATTATTTTCAAAGATGTATAAATTCAGTAATGATCACAGACATCTGAAGTATCTATTCCATGATAATTCCCTGCTGCAATTGTTACCCTTGCCATTTTTTAAATTTTTGCTCCAAAATGAAATTTTCCAGATTTAAATGAAATTGAATCTGTAGAATTTATGAATATTGGACATCATGTGGAGTGTAATCAAAGCATGTGATATACATATTAAAAATATCTGTACAATTTTGAAATAAATATTTTCCAAAATTCATATAAATTAAATGTTGATCATAGACATCTGAAATTGCAGGGTTGCAGTCTCCATTCATGCTGTATATCTGCTGTAATTTTGAAATGACATTTTCTTGGGACCTCAAAATTAAATCCGACGCTGCTTTTATGGGCTGGATGAATGTAGCCATGATATGGGGGGGCCGTCCACATGGTATGCTATGCTTTATATGACGACTGCAAGCATTTCAGTCACGCAAGCAAATGGCCGACCAGTAACTGGCCAATAACAAAGGTCAAAATCGAATGAGCTGATGTACAAATTTGTCTTTATCGTTAAAGATGTTCTGTCCGTGCATAAAGCTCATGAACATTCAACAATGAGGCAAATTCAAAGAAATACGACTGTATAGCGCATAGTTTCATGTTTTACTAAATGTTCTCCAACAAACGGTAGGAAGAATTTACAGATCAACACAGCATAGTAAGTTGTTTACTCAGCACTAAGATTCTCGCTTTTAAACACAGAAGTGCGTAGATATGCGTTTTTTTCATCTATTCAGGATTCATCTACCTTTGTTGCCACTCCTGCTGCAAACAATTTTTTAAAGAGATCTGCTGTTTGACTAGTGGGCCCACATATTTTGGACCGTATTCCACAAGTTTCTGATTGGACTGAGGTCTTACTTTAACTTCCTCTCTAGGCCTTTTCACACTAGAGGGGCGAACTCGCCCCGGGGTTTGGCATGAGCGTTTCACACTAGTTTGTATTTCATCGACCCCCCCCCCCCAGATGGCCAGTAAATTCCCAACTTCCTCCTCGCTGAAAATAATTCCTGAGATTCCAAGTACACAATGACCAACGCAAAAGAGGGGGGGGGGGGGATCTTTCTGCCACATATCGTGCTTCATATGGCGCTGTGCTTTCGGCCAAGCTGTACAATTAACAAGAGCGCACACTTTGACATGACCTTTGGATTTTTTGGGTAAATTTAATACTCTGGACCACCCGTTTCTCCACCCGGGTTGTACGAAACCCCGCACGTGGGGGTGAGGAATGTGCGATGTTTCACACTAGCCATTTTGCCCCAGGGCCACCCCCTAGATCAATCTCACCCCAGGTTGAAAAATCTCACCCCTGGCCTGGAGCAGGGGTGAGTTCGCCCCGGGGAAGAGACCAATCTCAGGGGTGGCCCCAGGGCCACCCCTGAGATTTTGTCTAGTGTAAAAAGGCCTATTGTTGAATCTGAAACTTGGTGAAAATCACCCTTTTCAAATTTTTCCACACTACTGAAAAAAAGAACACATTACGTTAAGGAAAAACACAAATAGACATCTGCTTCAGTTTCTTTGCAAATTATCTTTATTTAATTTTGTTGGGGGGTGGGGGGGAATGGTGATTTTTCTAGTTCATAAATGACTAACATATTGACCACTTACTGTTAATTTTGGTCTTTATGTTGTATTTAACCACATATCCAGGTGTATGCATTACATCTGAAAATTAGTTAAGCATTTACTTCGAACCAAGTGCAGTGTATACAAATTGGTATAGGGAAGGGGAATAGTTGGGAACATAAAAACAAAAAAATCAGTAATAAATAAGATTTACACATGTACAATCACTTCAAAAAAAAAAATAATTATGGCAAAATCACATATTTGAGAATATATAATTTGAGGAGTATAGATAACAAAAAAACTGCCATAAATTTGTAACACTCGTATTTTTCCAAGTGTTAGGCCAACATTTATACAATGATCTTTAATTTTAAAACCAATGTACTAGACATGTCATTCACTTTTTGTGTTGGTCTTTATTAAGTGAAGTATAATAATTCTCTTACACAAATACAACATGAGCATTCTTTTGAGATGTTGACCCCCCAAAAAGTAGAACATTTACTTTAATGATTTTACTGAAACCGTTGATGAAGGGACACTGATTAAAGAGATCACAAATTGTATTTGCAAAAAGAAATCTTCAAATCATTATAAAGCAAGCAAGATATGAATTTTAAAACCCCCAGGAAGCATTTTGTTGTACATGTAACAAAGTGCAATAACATGGTTCACTTGAAAGCGTCCACCCCCTAAAATGTTCCACAAAAGGCTAACCATCCCACTTCTTCAATTTGTTCTTTTTCTTTATATAAATGCAGTCCCAACCAATGAAACAGCCTCCAAGATGAAACTGCAATCCATAAAGAACTGCCCAGAATTAAAATGACCGCAGCAGAGAGGTACAAAGATTTCTGTTTTGTTTCCAAATGGATCCAGATCACAAAATCCTGACTCAAAGGGAAACTGAGAGTGTCCTAGAATAAACACCCCTAACTCCCCAAAAGGGGTAGCGGTAACTACATTGGTAATTTTACAAAAATGTTTGAAAAGCCATTTTGCAACCACCAAGTAAACAAATTAAAAGGTTAGCCCAACCTATTCTTTGTGATTCCTGGAAGTCTTTGAAACAAACACCTGGCCTTTGTTTAGAATTTGGGAAGCAACTTCTGGAAAATGTCATGAAGAATTTATGTCTAATATTGATGCAGTATCACTGTTTCTTTAGAAACGTGGGGGAAAAAGTTAAATCTTTATTTTTGTTTTATTAAACATTAGTTTCCGGGGGGAAAAGGTTTAAATATCCTTAAAGCAAGCTCTATATTTCTTACGACATCTCTCAGAGCATTTTTACTTAAGTCAGAAAAAATGAAATTTCAGCAGTCGGTAAGGCTAACCCCTTATTGTGTGTCAACTTTTTCTTAAAAGTGTTCCTGGAGATGTCTAGAAATATTAAAGAGTCTACATTCAAGAATAGTTGTCTCCTCTTCTGATGGCTGAAATGCAAAATAGGATCTGGGGCCATATCGTACAAAAATATTTATTTTCCAGAAAGTTGCCTTTTGTGCTAAAGTAAGCATTCAAACTTATATAGTTCTTATGCCTTGGAAAAATACCAACAGTCAATCAAATACAAGCCTAAGATTTGCTATTTTTAACTTCAGCTTTACAAAACAATTATGCAAATGCAAGTTAGATATATCTTCTGAAATGTACACACCACCAACCTATCGTTTTGCAATTCAAGTTCTCATAAATACTCTAAATAAAAAGAAAACTAGGTATTGTAGCACAAAGCTTTCCTGCACCTACGAAAACATTTTTTTTCAGGTACATAGATAGGAGAGGAGTTTGCCCTTGAGAATTTCCCGACTTTCAACCTTCCAGACTGATTCAGTAATTAGGAAAGTTTGCGCTTTTTACACCAGACAATGAAAATACAATGACTTGGGGTAGAGATGTTGGAAAGAATTTGATAATGGTATACCTGTCATAGTATTGTAAAGATATGGAAACTTGCCAGTAATTTTGGAAAATGTTCATGGAAAAATTCAACAATTTATAACTGGCAAAATGCTTTGGAAATTTTTCTTTTTTGACAATTACATGTACCTAATACATTTAGTACAAGTGTTTAAACCCTCAACGAAAAAGGTAAACAGTAAAAATGACAAATTAGCAAATTTCAATTTGCTAATAGAGTATTTTTTGTCTGATTATCTCATATTAAACCTGAAGACTGCAGCTGAACAGAAAACAGTTTATTTTATATAAAAAATTCTCAAAAGTCCTGATCAATTCCCATAAAGAATTAAGGCTCTGAAAGTTTGTGCAAACTCTAACACTAACCTGTCAGCCTGTCTGCTGATGTCAATGTCATGAATCCTGTTTGACCCTACAGCTGTTTTGGAAACATTACTAGGAAAGTCGGTTGGTTGGACTGTGTAAGAGTTTGTTACTGATTAATATTTAATTAATCATTCCTGGCACTTGTGCGTTGATTGTATTACAACAACATGAAGCCTATTATAAGATATCAAGCATCAGTTCACAACACTGCATTTTTGTTTTGGAATTTGTTCCATTTAATAAAACGAAAATTTGTATTTTGGGAACACACAAACATTCACACAAATAATTGGGATGGATTTGCATGTTCGTAATCGGTTAGGTATCAAAAATAGATTTAAATTTCTCTGCAGTTCTTTCTTTTTTCTTCTTTTTCTACATGTACATGCCAGACTTCAAGGTGTATTATTTGTTTTCACTTAAAAAGTCTCTGCAATACAATGCAATTTTTGTTTCTTTAATATAAGCCAAATTTTATATTTGCAACAAAAGTTAATTTTCAAAGTGAACAAAGAAACTGGCAGGAACGGGATTCGAAGCTGCGACCTCTGGGTTACCGTACCGGCGCTCTACCAACTGAGCTATCTTGTCAGTATCTTTGTTCGGTTAATTTTGATTGAAATTGTAGGTCTTGTGCCATTTTCACACAATGATGACAAATGGTTGTTTTTTGAATCATGCAAAAAGAAATTTAAGTATGGATAAAAACTGAATGATACCAGTCCAGCTTTGAGACCAGTCGCATTTTGAAACTGTAAATAGAAGAGCTATTATGAGTAGGTTGCCAGACAAGATGCCGGAGCCAATATGGCTGGGCCTCAGAAAACCAGGTCAAAGTGTGAAATTTGTCCCCCTCACCCCACAACCACCACAGAAAAAGAGATGTTGACAGATGACTGTCACCCGTTGCCAATTAACTTGTTACAAAGCTGTCTGTGGATACATGGATTTTTAGGAGGTGTATCAATCTGAAATAAAATTGAGTTATTTGGCCATGAAGAAGGTTCATCTGGGTATGCTTCCAGTGTCAACATTTTAGGGAGCGTTTGAAAAGTGCCAAATATTACTAAGATTTTCCTGCTCTGCAAAAAATCGGCCGAGAATCAGTCTCAAGTAGTATAGAGTACCGAAGTCTGACGTCAGTTGCCGGGGCAATGGTTCCAAACACATGCAGTTTAGAATGTATTCTGGTTTCAAACATTGCATTG
The DNA here is from genome assembly GCA_037893225.1 of Hippasteria phrygiana. Lineage (NCBI taxonomy): Eukaryota > Metazoa > Echinodermata > Asteroidea > Valvatida > Goniasteridae > Hippasteria > Hippasteria phrygiana. The sequence continues at coordinate 1,927,783 of JAZGUH010000502.1, forward strand.
ATTGACGTCATCACTTCAGTACTCAATACATGGCATGCAATTTTTGGCTGATGACCCAATGTTTTGCTGTGGTCAAATTTCAGGACTCTGCTTACCGTAAATGAAAAACAGCCACTGACAACAATGAAGAATAAGCCATTTCGGTATTCCAACTGTGCATTTGCACAACAAGATTCGAAGATGTTTCTCTCGAGGGAAAAACGTAGCAGATAAAATGCACACAAGGCTATGTGGTAACCGAATCTGCATTCTGTGCAATTTTTCAAGCAATCGAAAAGACGATGGAAACTTTTGTTTGAACAAAAGTTTGGACACACACAAGACCCCTTGCTGTCCAAACGTGTTTTAAAAAATGTTACTTCAGAACACAACTATCTTTTTAAATTTGCTAGTACCCGCTATGCTTTTGCACTCATACGATGAAATGTTTCTCCCGAAAGAACAACTGTCAAATCTTGATGTTGCAAATGCACAGTTGGAATATCGAACTGGCTTATTCTCTGGCTTATTTCACAGGTTAGCAAGGAATTCTGTGGAATCCTGTTGCTAATCTGGACTAGTGCTGTAAGCGCAGATGGGAATTGTAAGCATGGATTTCAGTGGTTAGCAGAGTAATGGGGCCCTAGCTTTTCAATTTTTAACACTTCCATCAGGTCTTCTCAAACCAGGTCATTATATATTGGCCAATAATACTACTTGTACAATGTCATGTACATGTATGTGTTTTTAGTCTTTTTTTTGGGGGGGGGGGGGCATTATCATGATGCATCAGGATTTTCTTATTTTGAGGGATTTTAAAAACCTTAACATTTGGGGGATGAATTGGGAGTTCACTTGCCATTTGTCTTCTCCGAAACTTAAAAGGATAGTGTTGTTTTAAGGAAAACCAAAATGAAATTGAACAAAACAGTTCTGTATTTGTACCACTAAAAAAAAAAAAAGCATGCCTTTTCACAGAAATGAATATTCTATTTCAGATTCAAATATTTTGCCAGGAAAATCACTCAATGGTCTGTTTAAGTCATCCGTGCACGGACGAAACAAGCAAAACGATGTACAAAATAACTCGCACAACAAGCCGGCTCAAATCCTAAATGCAAACAAATTGTTTCCCCGCCCCATAATATACAGATTGCCGTCTGAAAAAACGGTACACTACACTAGTTACACAACAGCTTCAAAAAAACTTCTAGTTATTATATATAATCCGGCCGCATAGTACAAATTCTCAACCTAAAAAATAGTGGAACGGCTGTTTACTATCTTTCTCTTTTGTACATAACTTTTTGTTTTTATTTAATATTCACAAGAATTATCTGCGTTTGATTTCTGTTTCTTGTTTTTCTTTTTTTTTTACTTGTGGTCTATACACAGTGCATCCTACACCGTGTCTCTATTATTAAAACTGTACAAATATTTAAATATTTTACATACTTATTAAATGTCCTCATCTGATTTTCATTAAACTCTCAACACCTACTCTGTCTAGCAATGTTGGCTGGCTTTTATTTATGTACAGCAGCACCATGGTAAACAAGCTTACTGCACACAAAAAATCCTTTAGAAAAATGTGAATTTTCCCCCTCTGGGTTTTATTTCTTTATTGCTCGTACTGTGATTTCTCGCATTTTCCATCAATTAGCCGGGAGCTGATACATGTCATTTGGAATGGTCAACCTACAACAAAGAAAAAAAAGAAAAGAATTTAGTAAATCTGGAGTGAATTTTCCACAAATTTTATAAAAAAGAGTCAATTAAAAAGCCAACAAGATGTTTGATACAAATGTAAAAGACCTAACAATTTCTCCCCCACCCTTTTTTTTTTTATAGATATTGAGGGACTTTGACCTTTGACCCTTGACCACAAACCTATTCACCTTGCCATTCTGGAAGTTTATCAAAAGTCTATCAAAGTTTCCAAGATAAAATATTACTTGAACAAAAGTTAGCAGAACTAACAAGATTTTGTATTTTACACTATGGAGACCAAATCAAATCAAATATGGCGACCAATCTGTCTTTTCTGTCAGGGTAAACCACTTTCGTGCGAGTTTCATAGCCAAATATTACTCAGAACACAATGTATCATTCAGAATGTAAGATGTCTACCCATCAAGACATCTCGGGTTTCGAGGGTCACTGTCATTCTTATATATCCTACTTTCATGTATAATGAAGACTTCATCACCTCTTTCTAGGCAGAATCGTTGTCAGAAATTCTTAAATTTGTCCTTGTCCAAAACCTTTATGTGGACATTTTTGGTTTGGATTGGGTTTAGGGTCGTCCAAATTTGGGCACAAGTCTGTGGGAATGTCTCGCTAATAAGGTACCATTTATGATAATATTGATCCAAGATTTTTAAATAATAGAAGACATGAAAAGAATGTTCAGTTTAAGTAGCAGGTGAAAGCCCCAGAGAACACTTTTTCCTTGGAAAATCCATGCAATCAGGCAAGGCTGGCTCTGTGGTTCTTCACTCGCATCCACTGCAACAAAACCAGGATCGCCAGAGGTAAAAGGTGCAACCCAACCCCTACTATTCACAGCTCAATCAAGATCTTTGACGTCAATCTTACCTTTCCTCCAGTTCAGAAGAATATTACATCCTGATCGTTCCCCTGGCCCCGTTTATTGTTCTGTTTACTGGCGCTCTGGCTTGATCTTGATGTTCTGTTCCCGTTTCGTGTCATCGCGGGGGAAGAGCTCTTCATCGACGATGATGACAGTTTACTTGGAATCGCCTGCTGTGGTTTGCTGGACGCGTGCTGGGAGGCCAGCGAGGAGAGTTTCATGGGGAGCTGTTGCTGAACCAGCCCGCTGGCTGCCTGCAGCTCATTGGTGGCGCTCAGGAGGTTTGCGGGAACTGTTTCACGCCTCCTAACATTGACTGTCTTCTCCGTCTTGGACAACTGGTCAATCTGCATCACCCTGCCATCGCTGATCGACCGGTGCTTCATAATGGACTTGGGGCTCTCGGCCTGTGCCGCAAGACCAGCGTGGACGCCATTGTCATTGTAGGAGATGTCCCCAAAGGCTATCTTCTTAAAGCTTTGTTCGGTGGCTCTCACGCCGATGAACGGCGGCTCGTAAGGTTTTACGTCGACTTGTGACTCGCGTTTACTCTTGTCCTTGCTGTCAGACATTCTCCCCTTGCTGTCTTTGAAGTCCGTCGTGCTGCTGCTCCTTCCCTTGTCCTGGGCAAATGCAATCAAATCAGTCTTCAGAAAAGCAATCATAATACACTCATACTGACTATTCCCACTGCCGCCAGTCCAATCTAACGAGAGTTAACCCCAACTATTCATAATCCTTTAAATCCAGGCTTTTGCAGGATTGAGGGGTGTAGAGCCAAACCATCTTTAATTTACATACACATTTTTTTTTTAAGAAAACCTACTTTTAAGCTGAAGGTTATCAAGTCTTTACAAATGAACAAGAAAAAATGTGGTGTTTCCTTACCGCACGCTTTAGTGGAGACGTCGGACCCTGTGCCCCCACGGAGTAGGCTTTGGCTCTGGGCTTGGGGCCTCCGACTCCACTCAGTGATTCAATCTTCTTGTTGGCCTCCAACAACTGTGACCTCATGCTGCGAGGGATCAATTAAGAAGGAACATATGCTCTCATCCAAAATCAAACTGGCCGACTTATTACACAAGAACTCATTCAGCGTCAAGACAGTAAACATCCTGTAAAGTGAATCTGCCTAAGCCCATTGCATTTTGAAGATAATTGTTCTTTTGTAATGAAACATTTCCCAAGCATGTGTCAAGAGAAATTTTTGCAGGTTACTGTAAAATTGTGCTGATCCCATGGCCTGAAGACCAGGGGTAATTGTTGTGAAGCGCTTTGAGACAGTTGTATGAAGCGCTATATTAGCACTCCATTATTAAAATAACTACACTACTGAGTTAACCTCTTGAATATGGACGACAGCTATAGCCACGTTTGAAAAAGACCAATGCCGGATATGCATTATTAAACCCATTAAGTACAGTTACTACAGTGAGGCGCCGGTGTGTCGGGCCGGCTTTTGCAGCCAAGCGAAACGAACACAATGTGCTCGTGCAGCCAAGCGTAACATACACAATAATCCAACAATGGATTGAAACTGCAGAAAATGGCGTGTATAGACGTCATCCGGCCTGGTGGCAATTTTTGTTTGCGGCTATTGCCGTCATCCGGCTTCAAAGGGTTAACTTAAACAAGCACGAAGCCTCCAAATTTCACATAAGTTGTCTTTTAGGGGCATGGCTGAGGGCCAGAGAGCGACAGACTCATTTTATCAGTCGTTCAAATGTGGAGGGCAAGGCAAGCATCAACACATACATGTTCAAAGTTTGCATCACACTTGTTTTGATGTATTGCTCACTGTACCTTTCATATGCCGTCTCTTTCTTGGACGTTATCGACTGCGGGAAAAAAATAATAAACATATTAGCAGTTTAACACTATAAAATCCTTTTGGAAAATTGTTCAAAGAGATCATTCTAAAAAAAAAAAAAAAAAATGGCTTTCAAGGCCATGTGAGGAAAAAAAACATGTAATTGTGCAGGGAAAAAAATCGGTTAAATATTGTTTTATCTGCAAACTGAATATTTCATCAAGCTCAAGGTCTGACCCTGGAGAGTTTTATACCAGATGATATCCAGCTGCTCTGAGGATCCTTTAAACTAAAATTCTAAAAAGTTATTTGAGATTATTTCAAATTTCTGGAGGAAGATGAAGAACAGATGTTCGGTTTTAGTGGCAGGAAGGAAAGCCACAGAATCAGACAGGGACATTTCAAAACACGCATTTGGTGATGCAAGAATTGATATGTACACTCACCAAGAGAGAGTTCAGATGTTTGAGGAGGTGGTTGACGCTAACTACATGGTCAGGAGTCACGGCATTCTTTTCGTCTGGCAGGAGACCCTCTGGTACGTCCTCACTCATGGTGCTGTTGCTGTCCACCGTTAGCCGGCTGGAGTTGTCCGATAACCGGTCCTGACTGCCTGGCTGCTGAATAACGGGTGAAATTGGCCAAAAATGAAAAATCCACGAGGACCCCAGATCAACATATAGTTTGTATTTGCCTAAAGGCACCCCCTTAAAATATCTGTTTTTATTGGTCTAAATCCACTTTTACAGGTAAAAACGCCTTTAGGACAACACCTCAGGAATTCCAGATTGCAAAAGAGATTCTTTAAAAAAATCTGAAATCCCGACAAAAAATAAAGGTAGTTTACACGACTGGTAATCTTCCAATTTGTTTTTTACTGAATTACGAAATACCTTACTAGACTGTAAGTTATTAGTAGTCTCAATCATCCTGTGAAATGATGGCACCAGGTGTGCTGTCATCAAGGAAAGTGGAAATCATTAGAAAACTGCCGTGTAGCCTTTAGTCAAGGCGCGCGTGGCTACCCGGACGAGTGGCGTGCCCCGGACATAATGGCATATCCGGGGCACGTCACGCCCCCCAGATAGCCACGCACGCCTTGACTAAAGGCTATCATCCGCCCGACGGTTAAAAACAAGTGCCGTTTTTCTCTCGTTTTTTTCCGCCATCCAACAACGCAAAACTTTGAACAGGTCAGTGGAACAATATTTCCTCTAAAATACTAACCCCCAAACCCGCCCATTTCTGAAAATTGCAACAATGATCAATCATGTACACTACCTTTAAACAAATTTAGAATTAAAAAAGAAATAAAGAAGGGCACGAAATAACCATTGGATTGAGTCTAGGAATTTCAGTGCTGGTTTAGTGGTTTCCATGACCAATAAGTCTGGCGGTCTTGTGATCTTGTTTGTACAAACTGCACCAACTTCACAAAGTACCACAGTAGATCACCTCCCTCTAAAGATGACAGTTATTTCATTGATGTGTTCTTAAGGGATCATTTCATATTGTCTGTAAGTGGTATCAATTTTTTGCGATACCAGTATTAACGCCCAGCTGGCTGATATAATGAGCTCATTCCATACAGGTCAGTGCACACAGGCAGTTTTGTTGCCCCAATATCCATGAGGACTGTGTGGTCCTCTGGCTGGAGTACAAAGAATCCTCTGGCAAATGCATTTCGGCGGTCAATGGGGAATTAAAGTGTTCGGAGCCAGAGCTCTTCACTGCAGCAAGACCTCCACTAATAATAGGGTTCTTTGTCCATGGTCTGACAACAAGAAATCTTTCACAAGCCCACTAGACTTTAATGAGCTCCAAGCTCCAGTTTTGACCTCATGACTATTCAGTTATTCAAGCCGCCTGACTTCCTATTCATCAGCTAGGTATGAAGTAAGGAATGCAGTGCCGCAAAGAAAAACAGTGGTACCTCAATCAACACCATATCCGGACAATATGAAACACACCCTCATCCTCATCAGGTTCCCAGTTGTAATACAATGCAGCCCACATGAGCGGCACCATGTCTGCAAAGTAATTTATGTTAAATAAAAAAACACAAGGATTTCTAGAACAAAGATTTCTGTGTGTACCTTCCTGTGTATTTCCACACACTCCTGGAAGCTATCCGACAGCAGGTTTGGATCTGATCCTTGCTGGGTGTGGTGATGGTCAGCTTCATCCTCCACTCCCTCCGTCATGCTCAGGTTGGGGAAGCTGTTGCTACGACTGTCCCACTCCTTAGCGCTGCCTACAAAACGCTTCTTGACCACCGCGCCTGCCGTGAGATCAAGAGGGAGAGGAAATCCAATCGATTCATCTCATACACCATGACGTAGCGGCCAGGGGCCAATTTCATAAAGCTGTTAAGCACAACAATTTGCTTAGCATGCAAATGCTTCCTTGATAAAAACTGGATTACCAGCCAGATTTCCATGTGTGGAATATTGCTTTTGACTGGCATTCAGCTGTTGTTTGCTTAGCATGAAAATTACATGGACTTTTGGCTGGTAAACTGTTTTTACGAAGCAAGACATTTTCATGCTAAGCAAATTTTTGTGCTTAACAGCTCTATGAAATTGGCCCCTCAGGTCACAGAGCCACAAATTTCCATTTTGACGAGGCATTTTTTACCTGTTGATTACTTAAACCAGTTAATTTCCATGGTCCGTGGAGCATGTATATTTTCAAACTTTTTTCTCATGATTAACTTAATCGTGACAGTTAGCTACTTTTAGTCTACTAGGTAAATTAATGAATAATGAAGTCCAGGGCTCTATTTCATAAAAGTTAGGAATATTCCTATCTTGGACTTTCGAGAAAAGGCGTGAAAAGGGGTAAACAAATTTCCCACTTTTGTAAAAAAGGTGTGAAAGGAAAATGAATTCCCCTGGGAAGACAAAAAGTGTGAAAAGGAATTCCCATTTTGAGGTTAACTTTCAATTGCAATGTACTGTAATCGTTCCAGGACTTAGGAATATTCCTAACTTTTATGAAATAGAGCCCAGAAGTCATGAAGACTGCTAGAGGTAGTTAGTGAACCGCACAATTTTCAGTTTACAAAGTAACACGCTTGTGCACAAAAACATAGGCACACTCATGTCAAGCTGGAAAAAAAAAAGTTTTTCAAAGTTTTTTTACCCAATACCAAAATTGTTTTTAAATTACCAAATGTCTCAGAGTAAACCTGAAATCCGGCTTCTACAGTCTTGTTTACTGCAATGGCCTGATCCCCCGGACCCAATTCTATTTTTTTTTCCTTCCATGAACCCACCTTGCTGTTTGTCAAAGCCGCCAAACGTCTCGGCTCGTTTTGGCAGAGCAGGAGCTTGGAATAACCCACTCTCCCGCTCACCGGCACTGCTAGCACTTCTTGCGAGGCCTGCTCCAGCGCTGTAGACAACTGCCGTTAGCCGATGTGCTATATAGAATACATAAACACATTCATTTCAATTCAATTTAATTCCAAGAAAGCCACGAAATGAATTCAAATTATAAAAAAATATGTACAAAGTGTGCAACTTATTAGAAAGCATGCAATGTATTTATAATAAAAACCAAAACCCCTTTTATAAAAAGAAAATGTTGACACAAAATGAAAAATGCCCGAAAATAAACAAGTACAGAAACCATCCCCTTCCCCTCCCCCCCCAAAAAAAGAGAACCAAAGAGAACAACAAAAATAAAAAAACGTTAAAAACATGGTATGGTACAGGTTTTCAAATTTCATTTTTTTGTGTAGAAATTCAAAGGTTGTTATTGATGTGGGGCTGGTATGCCAAGAATGGGCTGTGCAGCCAAGCGTAAATGCAAACAATAGGCACCACACTGAATAGAGTGGTCCTATTCATCACACTTGGAGCCCCCTTTAGTGTGAACGAACGTTTTGTCTAAAAAAGCTCCATCTATTCATTACACTCCCTTCCAGAACAATATAGTTAAAACATGAATAGATTGAGTAAGCGCAGGAATGTGCCTGTAGATGTCAACTGGCCAGCAGTGATGTAGTTGAGACTGTCACAAGACCCTGCAAGACCAACACAAGACCATCACAAGACCTTCAGTCTTAATTCAAGTCTCAAGCTATTCAAATGAACTGTAATAAAAGCATTCCTTTGTCATGGTTTATTCCTGTTACTGGTGCCTGTTACAAGGTGGTCTTGTACCTGGTCTTGTGATGGTCTCGACTACATTACTGCTGGCCAGGTGGTCTTTTTCAAACCGCGACTATGACCGTCGTCCGTATTCAAGAGGTCAAGTAGTATTCAAGAGGTCAAGTAGTATTCAAGAGGTCAAGTAGTATTCAAGAGGTCAAGTAGTATTCAAGAGGCCTTTGGAAGACCTCCATGGTTTCAAAATTGTGAAAGGAATGCAGGACAATGTAAACCCCTTCCGACAAGAAAAATAAAACACAGAAGTTCTGTACACTGACAGATAGACGAACAGACAGACAGACAAACCTTCTGCGATGGCAGCCAGTAGAATCTGTTTGGCTTCCTGCATTTGTGAATCGCTATCTGCTATCACCGGTGACTTCAACTGAACAGAAAAATCAATTCCAACTTGATATCAACATTTTTGTTCAGTAGCATTCTTTCATTAATTCTTAACCCTGCGCTGCACTGCCAATTCCTACTGACGCGGTGACACTGCCTGCTTCCTTTGGGGAAGCATGTGCTTGTAGCGTATATAAAAAAACAAAAAAACAAAACCACATGCCCTCCTAAAGACCTTGCGCCTTGACTGGGTCCGCAGACTACAAAGGCCTGGCCATCTGGAGCTGGGCTATTGACATATCATTTACATGCCTGTGGTAAAACCAATTATGAACAAACAGGAAGGAGGTTTGTGCACAACCCTATGGGACTTTCTCTGAGACATGCATTTCTATGGCTTACCCTCCAACCCAGGCCACAAAGTGACTATACAGTGCTTTTCGGCAAGGACCATGCTAGGCATATCTGGAGTATCAATGTATGGGGGAGTTTTTTTTTTTTATAAGGAAAACAACAAAACCGGCGTCACCAAGTGACGCCGCCAGTGCTGCGCAGGGTTAAACACTGATTCCAATCTTGAAACCGACAAAGCGAGAACATAAAACTATATTCTACTGCACATGAAAATAGTTTAACAACTTCATTCTTTATAACTAATATCAAGTTACTAGTTGCTTTTCAAAGCGACGTCACAACTTTTGCAAGATTTCAAATGCACACCGCTAACCTGCGTGCTGTGTGGTAAAAATACATTATGTTCCACACTCAGGGTTCCCACAGAAATCTGAAAACCAAATTCCAGGACTTTTCAACGACATTCCAGGACTAAAATATGACAATTTCCATGACATTTAATGCCATTTTGCAGAGAAAAGTTGTTTGGTATTATGATACTGATGAACCGCTGATGTTGGGCTAACCATTTGTTAGCTTTTGAAAAAAAGTTTTAATTAATAATGGCCTCCTCCTCCCCTTACAGCCATCCGATCCACCCACTTTAATACAAAAAGATACACCATGTACACTAGATTTCCATGACTTTTCCATGACTTTTAAAAATTTCTCCCAATTTTCCATGACTTTTCCATGACTTTCCAGGACAACTTTTTCCCAGGATTTTCCATGACCGTGGGAACCCTGCACTCTACTTTGATCCTGATGCATTGCATCACTCAATGAGGATAACCCAAGATACACATTTTTAGCACCATCAAATCAATCAATGGAAACTGAATTAGATTTAATCAATTTTAAGAGTGAAAACAAAATTTGACAACACCAGGATTTGAACCATGGACCTCTGTCACACCGGCTCTCTACCAACTGAGCTGGGTCCAATTTTACAGGGTTGCTTTGCGGTAAGCAGACAAATTGTGCAACTATAGCAGAAAAAAATGTGCTTGCTTAAGTGCGCTATATAAATCTATATTATTATTATCATTATTATTATTATTACTACTACTATTTCACGGCCAAGTCCTGCTAAAGCCAGCACCCGCATGGAAATTTCCATTCTTGAAAGTTGAATCACTATTTTTAAGCAAATTCTGCCTCTGAAGTTAGCGAGCCTTTTTTCCTGTGCTTAACGAGGATATTGATGGCTATTAAGAGAAATCTGCGTCATTTTGTAGCTTAGTATACATTAGGGTATATTACAATCAAGCAGGCAATTATCTCTGCCATAAAATAATAAAAAGTTACATTAAGAGATGTTTTTTGGTCAAGTCCCATCTAGCCCGCTGGTGCCATTTGTCTAAAAGTCATCGCTGGGGCAACAAACCAATTTGACGCCCTAAAGTCCCATTTTGTGCCTAATGCTAGACACAAAAGGGGATTTTTTTCCCCTCCAAAACGTGTTTCCAAATGTTTTACAAAACAAGTAAAAGAAATTACACATAAAAAAACCCCCCCAAAATCAAGTGCTGAAAAAGAAAAAAGAAAAAGTTGATAGTCAATGTTTACTAGTCTCAAATTTTCAAGGCCAAATTGCAAGGAAGCACACTGGGTGACTTTAACCCTAAACTCCATAGGGTGTGTCAAATTATATTAAAATTGAAGGATTCAGGACTGTTGGGGTAAATAAATCATTTTCACAAAGGCCATATTTGGGGTATGCACGAATTTAAACCCTTGCGTCCGGATGTTGCTGATAGAATGACGGAGGCCAGGCTCTCACTGAAAGGGCTGTGCAGCCGAGTGTAAACATAAACAATAGGCAACTTAGAGCCCCCCCCCCTTTCGTATGAATGAAAGTTGGTTTGAAAAAGCCCCATCTATTCATGACACTCCCATTCAAGAACAATATAGCTGAATAAGTACTGGATTGTGTATGAGCAGGAATGCGGCTATTCACGTCAACCAGCCCGGGCGTCTTGCCTCACACCGTGGCTTAGGGGCCGTTGTCTGGCTACAAGAGGTTAAAAGACGTATTTCTCAGAGGGTATACACGTACCGTCCCCAGGGCATCGTCTTTGCCCAGTGTATCTTTGAGTTCCTCGACTAGCTTGGCCTTCTCTTCCATAATCTCATTCAGCTGATTGTCCTTCTCTTGCATCCGGTCTGTGTGAAAAAATCAAACCGGTTTCCCAATATAAAGTACCAAAAAGAAAGCTTGAAGAAAAAAAAACGACTTTAAAATGACAGAAAGGTTAGACAAATAACACATGTTTCATTTCGTCCCAAAAATATGCTTTCACAATATCTATCATTCAGTACTTGAATGATTAAGCGTAAGTTGAACTTACCAAGTAGTTTCTTGATCTTGGCTGCTCTCGCCTCAGTTGCTTTCTTCTCTTCGTCCGTCTCTGCATCCTCGCCTACACCTTCATCTGAGATCAAAACAAAAAGTATCTAGACTACCAAATAATATTCCTACTGATGACCTCATATGAGGCTTGGCGTAGGGCTGTCCCAAATATACCGAATATTTGAATATTCGATTGCCAACCGAATATTCTAATTTTACTAGTTTGAATATTCTAAAGAATATATAAGCATGTACAGATACGACTCGGATGCTATTTTAATAGAAAAGTTACGATGCTTAGCAGTGTCAAATGCCACTTTTTGGCGACGGTAACTTTTTGTGGAGGGAGGTTTATTGTTCCCGTCCGTAAAACCCTTGACACATATAAAATAATTACTGCAGAAAGACAGGCTTTAGTTTGGTTTCTTGTTATCAGAACGTTATATGTACATGTAATAATATCGATCGCCGCACGTAAAACACCACCTTGCTTTGCGTGCAACTTTTTACCGGCGCGGCATGCAGTTGCAGCTTAAGCATGAAAAACTTGATCGGCGAGTATCGAATATTCGGTCAAACACAGTTTTAAATAATCAAATAATAAATTATTCGAAAATGAACACCCCTAGCTTGGGGGTTTAAGAAATTCTGACTTGTTTTCAGTCTTCATTTTGCTCTTAACCATATTTCTCTAACTTAAAAATCACTTCAAAATCAAAGAGCTTTTGGGACTTTGCCTATAGATACGGAAAAAGTAATGCAGGGTGAAAAAAAAAAAATTATCTGCAGCTTGATTGCTTCACGGAGGAATAAGAATTGCTCTGTGATTGGCTGAAGCTGCATTGGGGACGTTTAAGAAACCGAAAGGAAATGTCAGCACATGGGAGCATTTTCTCGGACCCGGAGCCAAATAATGAATTTGTGTTCAACATGAAAAAATGATGTCGCTCACTTTGGGAATCACTGAACGATCATTTACGTGAATTGAGAATGAAATGCCCTCATGTGGTACGACCGTGCAGCCGACATGCGGAAATGAGAAAACTACAAAATTGGCAGTGGTTGGCTCAAGTAGTATTCTATCTGTTCAGCTGAACCTCACATTCAGAAAGGTGGTTTGTCAAAAAAAGTAATAAAAACCAGAGGGTGGTAAATTTAGTACAAGGGGCCGAGAGATAAAACTTGGCGGTTAGAAAATACGGAACAGCGGGCTGCCCCACAAAAAGTGTCATTGAGAACCCACCTTGAGAATCCACCTTGGAATGTCACGGAAAAAGTATACATTTCAGGTAAATAAATTTACATTTTCTTTTTACGCAAAATTTCCAATTAGGTCGATTCACAACTCAGTGCGCCGCCAGCGGCAAGCCGGGAAAGGCCAATTTCCCACTTTCGGGGTCGACATCGCGTCTATCGCGTTGTATTAGATGGTGGACTGTACAGCAGTATGGATTTCGCATGAATGCGAGTGGATGAGTTAAAGCAATTTTTGACTCATCGGGAAATACCTTGTGCGGGAAAGAAGAGAGAGGAGTTGATAGATTTAGCGAAGAAGGGGTGTAAGAAGTATGATTTGATAGAACTGATGTCGACTTTTTCCCATGATGCACTGCGTAATTTGGCCTTTCCCCGGCTTGCCGCTAGCGGCGCACCGACTTGTGAATCGACCGAATTATTCACCTTCGTCGGGGCAATCGTGGATGGCCTGCTCCAGTATTTCCTTCCATTTTTTTCTCTTCTCCGTGGTTTCACAGTTGACTTCGTACATCTCGGGCCCGGCCTTGTTTGGGCTGATCAGGTACATACTGAACTTATCGATTGCGACATCTCGCAACATAAGCTTGTAGAGGCTGATTACAGGAGGCTAAGGGTTCAAAGGGCAAGGGTTAAATAATCAGTTCAAACATTTGAGGATGATCCGAAGTTCAAAGCATAAAAAAGGTGTGAAAATCAAAGTGGGCAGTTCAAGACTTTAGGCTGATCACACACTTGAAGGGTTTTGTATAAAAGGTATGCAAATTAATGTTGGAAGTTCCAGGGGGATCTCAAATGCTTTGGCACACTACAGTATTATCAGGGGAGGCTCGGGATCGGGTCTAAAAAGTGTCACAGGTACAACATGGAAGACTCACATCGAAACCCTTTCAGTACATTATACGTTACACCCATTTGACCTTAAGATTGTGGAAGTGCTGTGGCCTAGTGGTTTGGAGCATTGAATTCGTGGTCTGCGGGTAATTCTGCAGGTTGTGGGTTCGAGCCAAGTCCTGGGCTATAGCACTTCTACACTTAATATGAGTAGAGGCATTGCAGTGGACTAGTTACCCATCCCGACCCTATTCATACTGTGAAGAGATCAGATTATCTTGTCTTGTTTGTGAGGGGCTGGTTCTTCCACACTTTCCTCTGTAGCCCGAGTGGCCTGTGGCCTTTGGCCTTGTGATAAGCGATTTGCATAAAAAAAAGGATCCTATATATTTAAGATCCTATATACACAACAGATGACATGCTGTGTGGCACTGCATGTGTGGCACTGGAAGTTATCTTCCAGCAAACTTGAATCCTCGATCTTCTTTGGTCAAATCCATGGCAACAACTGTTGAATATTTTCTTATGTTCAATGGTCCATATTCAACTCCATGTTGTGCACGTTACTACCAGTACACAAACATTCTTTTTAATCACCAAGCTTACACGTGAACAGTCAATGTGCATGCTCTATTCCGAATGCACTCGGTTAACAAACAACTATCAAAGTCAATTATTAACAAAGATGGACATTTGAGAGCTTTGTTTTTAACCAGTTTGGTTAAAGTGCTTTCCTGATGCAATTGTTTTCTCAATAACGTCAGAATTTTGATCGGTTGTTTAAAATCGATATCATCTTAAATCTGATATACATATTGAATTAGATTTTTTTACTTAATTATGTTTGCTGGGAAGATAAATTGGTTATCCTACTCGCAATCGTTGAACATTGAAAAAAATAGTGCATCTGCGTCTTCGGCCCCGTGGCAAATCGTCTTAGACGTGGCTACCATCTAATCATAAAAGCCGTCGTTCAAGTGACCCGGCTGGCATACCTTGTTGTCTTGTGATGCAAAGGTGTATTTCTGATTGTTCTCTTGGAGGAAAATGATGACATCACTGAGAACCACAGCGTTGATGTCCGTCAGCCGTCCCCTCGCCGACTTCCACTTCAGCTCACCATCATGACACAGTTTCCGATTGCTGGACAACAGGTCCGATTTCTAAGGACATAAGAGACATTGAATTTTGTAAGTTCATCGGTTTTATATCTCTTGTAAAATCAGATGTACCCATGTGGGTCATTTTGGGGAAATAGAACGTCCCAGTTGACCTAAACAACAGGAAGATTTTGCAATAACAGGGGACACCCAGGCACATTACATAGGAGAAATGTGTCTGTCATCCTACGTAATGCAACCGTTTTGTTTTGATTGGACTGGTGAACTGGCAAACCATAATAAAACAGTGTTGTGAAAGAGAAAGCGTCATTTCTGTTGACAACATTTTAAAAATAATGCGGATGGATGACTTACAAAAATTTGACCCACACTTTCAATCCATTGATCATGCACACTGCTTTTGAGACCAGATCTTAGAGGACAATTCTCCAACAGATTCCAGAGAAATGATCCCAATTTTCAGACCTATAGACCCAGGCGGGGTAACTTCAACTGTTGGCGAGTCCAAGTCACCTCTTCCTTTATATGTTATATTTGCCTCACATAACATAACATTTGACACCTTTTGCTATTGCTAAATTCACCTTACCTTAAATTTCTTGCCATTTTTGAGGATGCCAGTAGACCTAGCCTCCAGCTTGTTATATATCTCCATCAATCTTTGATGTCTCTCGTACTCCTTGACTTGTACATTGACGTCCCGACATATTCCCTGAAAAGAAGACAACCCCAGTTCAAGATATATATTTTTTTGTTACAAAATATTGCCCCAAAACAAGCCAGTATTGATGTTTATAATCGTGGGCCAACAGCCTACTCGACAAATGACGTCACACTGTACGGGCATTGTATTCACTGTGTGGACCTGCAAACAATAGATGTCCACACAATGGAGGATGTCAAGACGTTGTGTGGACTCGCACCTGTCCACACACCCAGTCATGTAAACGGGTGCAATCGTGGACCTCCCATTTTTCCTCTTTTGTTTATACTCTAACTTTTTCGGAAGGCCTCCCATTGGTTTTGTACACGATTTTCAATCGTGGACGTTAGGTCAAACGTGGACCCCTTTGTCTACGCCCGAATTCTTTTGTCCTAGGTCCACGATTGCCGGCATATACAAACTCAAGATTTTCTGATTATTGGTCTGAGAGGTATTTGGGAGTTTTGGTTATCTGTAGAAGAATAAAGTAGTATAGTCGAAGACATCACAGTCGAAATTTTTATATCCATAAAGTGTTAACAGTGATTTTTGGAACAAAGGAATGTAAACAAAAGACATGCAACACAAACATGTGTGTGTTCACAGGGTTCCTGGCACTTGTTGAAACCAAAAAATTCCCGGAGTTTTCCCTGCTGTTTGCCTAAGGAATTTCAAAAATTCCGTGAGAATTATTTTTAGTTTAACGAGGTTGCTAGGAAGTCAACCGGTGGTTGAAGCAAAGCAAGAGAGATACATGTAGCACAGCCAATTGTTGTCTGGAGAGGTGTGTAATATATACACACTGCGTAAACACTAAAAACCCAACATAGCCAATCAATGGAAAAAACTTGGGTACATTGGCACAAGATACATCTATGCCAAACTTTCCCTTCTGGGTCATTGTCAAATTCCCAGATTTTTCCCCGACTGGGAAAAATGGAATCTCATTTTCAAAGTTTTCCATCATTTCCAGAATGACTGGGAACCCTGCTTTATCGATGTTCGCTAAGTGAAGACATGTTAAGATTATCATAGCATGTATATAGCCCTCTCCAATGAAATGTACATTGTACATACATCAGAGTTGTAGTCGAGTCCCTGCAAGTCCTTTCAGCAGTCCTTTCGCAAGTCCAGTCAGAAGTAGTTTCATAAAGCTGGTCACAAGTAACTGGATGAACAATGACAAAGGAATGCCTTTGTCAAAGCTCATTTGAATAGCTTGTGATTGGAATTAGGCTTGTGACAGACTTGCATGGACTTGCAGGGACTCTAATACATCTCTGATATACATAGATACTTGTTTGGAGGATTACTTTCACTTCGTATTAGAGACCTCATGGAAACCGTTGCTGTTTCCTTATGAGTCTTAAAAAAACTTTTAAAAACAAGGGACCAGTCGGAAGTCGCATTCCTCCGTTTTGAGCTACAGGCAAAAATCCATTTTCGTTTTATTGCTTAAAATGCTAGTTTATGTAAAATAAAATCATACCGCGTTTTCTTTATAAAATTTTAGTACAATAAAATGTTTTTACAAGATTTGAGTAAGGTAACTTACCAATAATTACCGGAATTTGTGTCTAGTTTTCTTCAAAAGATTTGTTATTTTTGTATTTGTGTACATCACCATTTTGAATGCAATCATAACAAACTTGGTGTCAATTTAAAGCTTGTGATCTAAACTCTTCATTGATTGGCCGATCTGACCGATATTTCCACAAATAAACCAATGAGAGACACTTTTAGGAGATATCAAGGCTATATATACCACTGTTAGAATTGACTCTGAGCGACAGACTTACTTTTATGAGAGCCAGTGCTTTGTGAAGGTTTGGAAGTTCACTTTTATCGAATTTGGCACCTGTGAGACATGAAGTAAAATAATTAACCTTGAAAGACAGGTTATGCACCAATCCATTAAAGCAATCCAAAAAATTTGTATTTTTTTAAGTAAAAAAGCAGAGGGTGAAATTAGACACAGAAATGCTCGGCCATTATCAGCTTTTTATCTTCCACAGCACAGCCACAACACACAAACCACATCCATACCAAGCAAATGGTTGGAAAATGTCCCATGTCCGACCCTAATTTCACCCCCTGCAAAGCACAGAATCACTGAAAAATGCTACAATTTGACACCAGTTTCAAGACATTTCTATAGCCATATGAATAAGTACATTATGTCACACAAATACAGTAGTGAAGAAGTAATTTCTGCTACAATTTGATCAGTCTTGTATTTGAGAAGAAAATTAAATTAACTGTCCATTTAACAGTAACCATGCTGAATCCAACATAATCCTATAGTAGGAAATTTCCATTAGATCTTGTTCATCAGAGTGGTGTACCAAAGATCTTTTATTCCAGCTATTGGATTCCGTTGGATTCCGTTGGATTCCGTTGGATCCATACTTCAAAAGTAATTTTAACCCCAACCACGTCGAATCCAACATAATCTGACACTATCCAACAGTAAGAAATTCCTATTAGGTCTTGCTCATCAAAGCAGTGAACAAAAAAACTTTCATCCCAGATGTTGGATTCTGTTGGATTCAGCCTACTTAATGGATGCAGCAGAGTCCAAGGGCAATATCTGCCAAAGTTACAAATCCAAAATGTTAACCTTTTTTTTAAGCAAGTTCGCTTCAAACAAGGCTTAAAGCCATTCAAGGTACGGAGCTACAAAATAAGAAAAAAATAAAAAATACAAGAGGTAGAAATTAAGATTCCTCTTGAAGCAGGAAAGATTGTAAGATGAAGGGAAACATGCACCAGGCAAAGAATTCCATAGAGATACAGATTGAGGGAAAAAGCTATTGCCATAGGTACAGCTGGAGTATATTGGGGGGGGGGGGGGGCGAACAGGTGGAAAGCCTTAAGACTTAATTGTACCAAAGTAACAGACTCATTGACTCCGCCCACTGGCCGGTACTCATACCTTTGGAAGTTTTGATGATGGCTCCTATAAGTAGGTGGTACTTGGTCAATCGGTTGGTAACACTCAGTATGCACTCTGGTATAGACCACCTTCGGCACAGAGCGTTGTTACTGCATTTCTGTCGGAATGGGAAAAAACATGACACAGTGATGCACAAAGTTTGGATAGATTAGAATATGGTGTGATACCAAGTGGCTGAAATGGTCTATACACTTTCAAACTTGATTGACAAATTACTCAACCCATAATTTATCGAGGGGTATTTATTGAGATATTTTAATTTAGAAAAGAAAGCATTGGAAAGCCTCACAATCATTAACCAGCCAGAGAAAATGTGCATGTTCACCAACTGTGAAAGCTGCCAATTTCATTTTAGTGCCAAATCTTACGTTCCGGTATGTCAACCATTTCCATGACTGCTATGCAAAAAAGCAACTTTAGGGCACAGCACTATGAATCGCCTGAACAGATATTATAAGATGGTATTTCAAATTTGGCCCAAATAACCACAATGACCACAATGTCGTGGCTTGCCCACTGTCAATTCCCCTTTGACCTGGGTCATTCAGGAATCTGTGTCAAACTATACATGTGCAGATTCAATTTTATTATTTTTTTCCTATGGAAGTCGCCCAATACAGGGCTAAAAGCCACTCTAGGTAAAGGGTTACAAAAGAGGTGGTGGGGTTGGCCACATTTTAGGTTGCCAGCCCTACATCCTGATGGTTTTCCTGGGTCCAGATCTAAATAGAGGATAAATCTTCAATAGATACCAAAGAAATGATCCCAATTTTTCAGACCTATAGACCCAGGCGGGGTAAACTTCCACCGTTGGTGAGACCAACTCACCTCCCACTTAGGAGTCTTTTGGTTTTTTTTTTTAATACTGAAAAAGCTTTTTGTAAGAACATTTGAGTAACAAAAGGTTATCGTATTTCCTGTATGCCCAAAGAACTTTCCATTCTGTTCCGATTTTAATCTTAAAAATGAACATAAACAAATTGTTTGTGTTTAATAAAGGATTGAATGGGCATAAAAATAAGAAAAAAAAAGAGAAATTGTAGGACTTACCTTGATAAAGGCCTGGAATTTTCTATCCGTTTTATACAATTCTTTATACAAATTCACTGCGTCGATCTGCCGACTGCACAGGTAGGCATATGCCTCCATCATACGCCTCCCACTCTCATTGTCAAACTGGCCAGGCAAAGAAAGAGTAATAATATAGTGCATTAGAGCAGCATCGTGTTCTAAAAAACACTGTTACCCCAATCACTGAACGAGCACCAAATTAAGCTTTCTTAATTTTCTAGAGGGAGCTAGCGGCCAGTAGGAAACATTTTTTTCAAGACTAGTTTTCCACAATCAACCTCACACAGGAATAACCTCTGTCGTCACAAATTCTATTAAATTGAACCCTAATGCTCGTTTTATGCATACATTCACAGTTACTATGATAATGTACTAGGAACATTTTCAGAATGAAAAATGACTCGACTCAATTCACTGACTTGACTCAATTTATTGCTTACACTGACTCGACTTGACTCAATTCATTGCTTACACTGACTCGACTTGACTAAATTTATTGCTTACACTGACTCGACTTGACTCAATTCATTGCTTACACTGACTCAACTTGATCAAACTGGCAAATATTTGCGACTCCTTCAGACTCTTGAAATTTCAGCCTCCTACCTGCTGGACCAAGACATCTCCTATCGTCTCCATGGGGTGTCCTGTCCGCTGCTTGCTCTGCAGGGCATCGTTGAACTGGACGGCAATCTTGACCAGCTCCTCCAGAGAGGGGAAGACTTTGTTGATGATGCTTTGGTCCATCTTCAGCTCATTCTGCATCCCGTAGCTGAAGATCTGTTCAAAGAAACCAGGCTTCAAATATCCTAGTCCACTTGATTTCACAAATGTGATGCAATCAAGCAAAATCAGTCTGAAGTAGGCCCTGGTCAATTTTGGGATTTTTACATATTCATTTGTAGCGTAGCGTACTTTAACCCTAACAGCCCAAGCCTTTTTACTAGAATCCTTCCCTAACCACACAAACTCCAACACTGTGTAGTAAACCAATGGCACATTCTTTGTACTTAGACAAAATCAGGGCATCAAGTCCCATGCAAAGTGATGGTGCCAAGGCTCTACAGTACCCAATCGCACAAAATTCAACACAAAGGGGTGTTTGATTTTGGCAGGTTATGGAAGGTTAGGGTTAAGCTCCATATTAGTGAAAACGACCTTTGGTTAAAAAGTTGCAAATATTTAAACACCGGCACATTAACAAGAAAGAAACTGAGTAAATCAAGTTTAAAGTACAGTACTTTAATTGAGTCATTTTTAGCACATTTATACTGCATGTCATATTTTCATGTGAAAGAAGAATGTTTTTCCCTTCTGTTTTTGTATTAAAAAAGTCAATTTTGATGTTTCCACCTCGAACATATTTTGGCCCATATCTCAAAACAAGGATTGCCGAGTTCCGACTGATTTTGCTTGATCGCATCACAAATATCACCATGGTTTACAACAATCACAGCTTGATCTAAATGACTGTTTGCATTTAGGGAGAAGGTGGCAGTTTTAAATTGTTTAAACATCTCTCCAGAATAACTAATGCAAGAGGGTGATATATTTGTTTGGAAATACAAAGAACACCTTGTCAAAAACAGTACTGAAATCAGTCCTCCACAATAACCCACAATGTTATAAAGAAATTTCAAGCAAATTGTGGAAATTTACAGAAACATAGAACCTTCTACAAAAAAAACATGTAGAAAATGTTTGATGGGACATCGCCACTGTGCCTCAGATGACATCATGTTTTGGCTCAGAAAAAAATGAATATTTGCATTAACTTCACTAAAACAATGCAATTATGCCCCAGAATAGGTTTTCAGTCCCAATCTGTTTCAGAATGTCATTCCAGGTTTTTTTTTTTTAAACCTCTACAACTGATCTTTTTTTTCAGCGACATCTCTCAAAAGTCTGTTTTCTCCCCAGGCTTTTGAGCCACGGTGCTGTAGTCATTTCTGAAGAATCCTTGGTTTCATTACCCAGGGGCGAGATTGGCCAAAAATGAAAAAACCACGAAATCCACAAAAAATCCACAAAACATCCACGTGGACCCCAGATCAACGTGTAGTTTATATTTACCGAAATGCACCCCCTTAAAATATCCGTCTTTATTGGTCTACATCCACTTTTACAGGGTAAAAATACCTTTAGGACAACACCTCAGGAATTTCAGATTGCAAAAGAGATTCTTTAAAAATTCCTAAATCCCGAACAAAAAAATCCCGAAATCAGGAAAAATCTTGACAAATCTCACCTCTGATTACCAGAAAAAATCAAACAGCTATATCGCCTCCAGGAGATTCAATTCCAAGTCAACATTGCCTCCTCTGCTTCAACTCACCTTTTGCATGATCTTCAGTGTTCTTAAATGGTGCTTCTCCGTTTTGATGAATTCTGCAACATGAATAGATCAAGGATTTGTTCAATCAGGGTTGAGCGACTGTGCAGGAAACAAAAACTGGCCTCACTAAAAGACAATCCAATGACAAACTCACAAATGACAAACTCACAAATGACAAACTCACAAATGAAAAACTCGAATAAAAAACTCACAAATGAAAAAACTCACCAAATATAACATTCTGCCTCTTGATCTCTTTATGGCTCATCTTTTTCAATACCTTCACAAAAAATAAAGATTAGAAGTCAAGAACGAAGTAAAATTAAACTTTGAATTACGAGACTAGCGCCTAGTGCCTCTGGGGATAATATTAAAGCACAGGCTATTCCAAATATTGACACAACCAAATGCTTTTTTCTTCCCTTTTTTCTTCCCTCTTGGGCACAAACAAACAAAGCATACTCAAGGTCCCTGCCTGTTTCCTTTTTTCAAGTAGGGATGTGCATTTATGGGTAGTACGGGAATTGGGTACATGATTGAAAAAAGCATGGGTACCTGGGATATTGCTATTCATGTTGTTGGTAAAGGTCAAAACGTTAAATACCACTACATTGATGCATCAATACAGCAAGATGCAAGTGTGTACAGTGAGCTCTATAGCTTTACGGTGTAAGTTGCATTTTCACAAGCATCATAGTGTTAATCTGTATTGTTTTCCATACGGTACCCTGGTTTTCATTTTGAAAATTCCTCTCAAATGACATTAAAAAACTTTCTTTTTCATTATCTGAGAAATTACTACATGTAAGTAATATGTGACCCGCTCTGGAAAAAGGTATATTATGTCGCAAAATATGAAAAATGAGTTTGTTGTATCTTTGGAAAGCCCGCAATGTAAGCTTTCATTTGGTACGTAGTAGAGCTCCAAAGCCCTTTCCATTCTGGAGATATCGCATTGTTGCATATTAATTAGTTCTATGGAGTTCAAATTGCACAACAGAGAAAACAGGCTTTGAAATAGCTAGTTCTAATACAATGCAATGCAACAATGCACTCTAAAAGGTTTATTTTTTCATTTTATTCACTGAAATCAACATTGTTGTGCACCAAACCTGAAACTTTAGATATTTAAGATGTCATTAAAAACAAACAAACAAAAATGAATTTTGATGAAAAATTTCACCCTCTCAACCTTTAAAGGGCCATTACACGTAAATGCATAGCGCGACTTATATCACCTTTTTCTGGAGTGGGTCACATATGTTAATTTGTTTACATGTACTCGATTCTATAATCTGGAACCGGTTCCTGACATTAGCGATCGGGTACTCGGGTACTCGGCTACCCGGTTCGGATGCACAGCCCTATTATCGAGGCTACCTCCTCCCAACTTTTTTTTAAACCTTTTCTCCAAAATAATCCATAAAAAGTGGAAAGGGAAGAGAAAAATTGACTCCCAGTTTATAATCTATTTCATGGTTTGAATTGATCTGGTAGACTCCACTGTCGGCAGGAGCTATTTTGAAAGAAAAAAAGACTACAAGTAAAAAGTGAAACTACAAGTAAAAAAAAAAAACCTCCTTTCTTTGAAAAAAAAATGACACCGAACATTATGCTACCTTCTTCTCTGCTGTGACACTCCACAATTCAGGCTCGGTTCCCCTTGAGATGAGATCCTCGTCCTCTTCAAACTGAATGGTGCCGGCCTCATCCAAGGACTCCATGGAAACAGAGATGTTGTTGCTGCTAAGGCTGCAACACAACAAAGATCAGATTTCCCGGTGAACTCAAATTTCAACTATAAAGACTTCAGTTACAATCAGTCGGTACTCGCAGGAACATTTGACAATGTTGCTTCTTAATGCACTGAACAATTTGCGTACCCGTTGACGGTTTTATGAGTTCGTAAAATGTTTAACTTACGTGACGTGCAAATGTAAATGCAACAAAGAATATCTGGTTTCTCATCTGTCTAGCTGCCTATAAAGCTTGTTAAGGCAAAATAAAAGAGGAAGGGCATCCAGTACTGTAGCCTAAACAAAATCAGCTGGCATTCATGAAATGCCTTATGATATACTGTCAAATTTATACAAAAGTATAAAACAACTTCAGAAATCAAGTTACAAAAAAAAATGTAAAAAAAATGGTTATTCTCACACAGTTAGCATCAACCATTGTTAAATGGTTAGCAATTAATCACACCATGTGATTTTAGTGTTAATATCACACAACCTCAACCTTCCCAGAAAGATCACAGCATAAATACCCAGTACACTTTTGTTCTAGGCGGTCATGCATAGGAGCCTTAATATTAACACAAAATCCACAGATCCACAGCCCCGATTGTGTGGATTCACATCTTCACTGGTTGACACACACTTGGAACCACAGATAATCAAGTGCCATCAAAACTACCAAAGAAAATTGTAATAAGACACCACTACACCCGGAAGACAAAAAGTACTTCTAAACTGTGGATCCGCACTATACAGTGTGACGACTAAAAGATAATCTTACGTTCATCTCCACCAGGGAAAAGTGGAATTATTTGTGCCACTCTTATAGATGAATATCAAAACACTTCTGGATATCCACTTGTTGTGGATCCACTAACATTGCAGCAATCACACCATTACTTGTGAACAAAAAAATGAGCTAAATTTATCACAGCAACAAACTCCCCTCATCCACTGTCATAAAGAGTCGGCCAGTATCAACAACTCTCCTAAGATGTCCTGTAAAATAACGGGATTGTTAAATCATACTCCATCTACAGTTTTAAGTACACCTCTTGAAAATTGAGCACAAATTAGTTTTGCATTCAACTTCTTCCTTTACAACTACACAGATTTTGTTTGGTTAGAGGATAAGCCAATGTTTTCTGTTCACTGTCCCCTTCTTGGGAACCCATGCAAGTCTCATCTCTCAGGAGGAGGAGGGGGTGCTCTTTCCTTACCTAACTGGCTTAGGCGTGCTGTCTGGTGCATCTTCCACCTCTTCGCTTTCCTCAATTGTCCTGTAATAGCAAATTCTCTCTTGGGTTACTGACAAACCTATATAGACCCTTTTCACCCACGTGACCAGGTAGTGCCAGATGTAAACAATGCTACTGTGTGTGGACCCGCCTTAGAGTGATCATATGGAACCGGTTAAACCATGGAGGAGGGATTCGAAAGGAGTTTGAACAGTACAAGTTTGGAGGGACAATGTTCGCTGCCGCCAGAAATTGAACTAACAATGGAACAATTCAAATTACGTGTGCCCTGTGGGCCTGGAATGTTAGGAATCCAGTTCCCGCGACCATGAAATAGACACACATTTTTTAGCACAAATTTTTACTTTTGGACTTAACAGAACATAAGACACGATTGCTAAGTTTCATCGAATAGTACATTAAAACTTTTGTTTGGCCATCAGAGACTGTCGGGAAAATTATTTACGACAAGAAAATTGTACTAGATATGCCAAGATAAAAAGAAAATGTTGGTTTTAATTAAAATGTCCGTACGTTTACTTAAAAATGTCAAATTTTGACGCTAGAACAGAAATGAATATGAAATTTCCCGATGCATCGTACCAAGTTTTTTTTACTGCAAAAAAAACCAACGAATGAAGTAATAATACGTCTGCTGAGGGTTAGTTACTCCAGTGAGGAGCAGCAAATTTTACGAGGCGGTGGGTTACCAGCAAAATGGCAGCAGCGAACACTGTACACAAAGGCTAGCAGAGACTGTGGTGTCCAGTGTCGGTCGGTCATTCTTACTCCATTGGTAATACCTCCATGGTTTATAAAACCCAATGCACACACACCCAAGTGTGTAAAATATTGGCAATCGCGGACCTCCTATTGTCCCTCTTTTGTTTGTACTTTAACTTTTTCGGAAGGCCTCCCATATGTATGTTTTGTACACGATTTTCAATCGTGGACGTTTGGTCAATCGTGGACCCTTTGTCTACGCCCTAACCCTTTTGTACCAAGTCCACAATTGCCGGTATTTACATACTCACACATGCTCCATTGGTTTATTTAAATCAGACTGGGGCCAATTTCATAGAGCTGCTTAAGCACAAAATTTGCTTGAGCACAAAAAAACATTGCCTAATAAAATCAGGTTACCAGCTAAAACTTCATGTGGTATATACTGTTTGTGACTGGTATTTAACTGTTGTTTGCTTAGCATAAAAATCACATGGAATTTTGGCTGGTAACCTGATTTTACTAAGCAAGGTTTTTTTGTGCGTAAGCAAATTTTGTGCTTAAGCAGCTCTATAGAGTACCGAAGTGATGACGTCAATCAATGCAATGTTTGGAACCAGAATAGATTCTAAACTGCATGTGTTTGGAACCAGTTGCCGCGGCAACTGACATCAGACTTTGGTACTCTATGAAATTGGACCCAGCTCTTTATTGCCTCCACTACACTAGGTGGACCAATACGGACTGGCAACGTCGCATGAAAAGGGCCTATACACTTCACAGTTGACTTGGATGCCAGACTTTAAATGGTGCATGCAGTTCTCAAGAAACTTCCATTTCAGATTTTCAATCATTCCCAAAACAGATCTAGAAAACTTGAGATGCAGGAAAGGTGCTTGCCACATTCGGAACACCAGACTTCCAACACGAAACTCATGCACCATAACGACAAAATCTGTACTTTTTTTTTAAAACGTTAGGTTACTCAGTTTATTAGGCAAATTAGACGGAGGAGAATTATATTGCTGTTACAATACTGCGCAAAGTAAATAACACATGAAAGGCTCGCTACGACTATTAACAGAAAGTTTTTAACGAAAAGTGTACTTTAATGTTTTCATGGTTAGCCATTTTGAAAGTTTTGCTGTAAAATGTGGAAAATCTAATACAGTGGAACGCCGCTACACCGAACATTCGGCTATACCGAACACCATCCTTGGCTCCCAAATTCTGTGTACAAAACTTACAGAACATCGTTGTTGAAAAAAAGACAACGGATTAAAAAAATGTACTGGGCATTTGGGCCATTTGTAATTTCCCAACGGCCGCAGCTTTATGTTGAAGAATTACATAATTCAATGGCCGCCACATGTTTAAAGTCGTCCTTAAGTAACCAGCGGCTGAAAATCGCTAAACCGAACAATCGCTATACCGAACAAAATCTGTGGATCCCGCGATGTTCGTTTTAGCGGCGTTCCACTGTACATGAATAAATTGAGGCTTGGATGAATCAAGGTCAATAGAGCCTAATCTTACCAGAGTTGTAATCAAGTCAATCCCAAGTCAATCCCAAGTCAATCCCAAGTCAATCCCAAGTCAATCCCAAGTCAATCCCAAGTCAATTTACAATTCTGGTCTCAAGCCATGTAACAAGCTATTCAAACACACTATATAACAAAAGCATTCCTTTATCATTGTTCATCCCATGTAGCTTGTGAGCTGACTTGTGATTGACTTGTGATCTGATCTGACTTGTGATTGACTTGATTACAACTCTGCTAATTTATAACTTATGAACTGAAGTGGCAAGACAAAATGAGGCGTGGCAAATATGTGAATAAAAACGTCTGATGGTCATAAAATATGTTTTCTTTAAAGTAAAAAAAACGTTAAGGCGGATTTTCGGGGATCTAGACCAATGACTGTTAAAAATGTCTTAATTAGCATTTAAGTTTTGTTCTAAAACATAAATGAACAGAGGATTAAGTAGAAGTGTTAATTTGAAAATGTAATTCGAAATTGTGTTTCCCATTCAGAGCGCTTTAATAACCTTGCGGAAAAGATGTTTCATAAACGCTTGTACTGCTATTATTAATTTGATTATTGTTGGTTCTAGAAATCTGTTATTATTCAGTTTAATGAAGATTATCTTATCTTGCACTTAACAGAGGATATAATCCTACATGTTTCAACATACACATAGTAAGTCATGTCTGGAGTTTTTTTTTAATTACTTGTCTTTTTCTTTTACAAAATTACTTTGCAAATAAATATGCAACTGAATTGCAAAAATGAACGGCAATGTGCAGTTATAAAAACTGGTTTAAAACGTACAGAATTCCACTCGCATTCCTACAACAAAAGTCCATGCTACAAAATAAAATCAGAACACCATGCAGAGATGGGTCACAATGACAATTCAAAGAAAATGTACTCTGTGCACATGAAAATGCCTTCCGGAAATGTGTGCGTCTGGATGTGCATGGAAGAACTTGTGCAACTGAATGTATGGTAAGGCTTTCATAAACATCTTCAAACATCAACACACCATAAACAAACAATACAAGAGTAGCATTGCCTTACATCTTGACAATCTTCTGTTGTTATGGTTAGGGAATGTCCGAATTACTTGGCTACGGCTGGATGTTACACACATGTCTGTGGTAGCGGCTGCAGCCACTTCCCACAGACTTGTGTGTAATTTCAAGCCGTAGCCAAGTAATTCGGACACGGTCTTAGTCCTAAATGGACACACAAGTGTGGTGCCCTGTCTGCTCCAGGCCAGAATGTGCGTGTTAGTGTTTGAACCAGACTCACAAAAACTCCAAACCATTCAATGGTTGACAAAGAAACCAGCATGTGATGAAGATTGTATGGGCTGCATATTGTGTGTTGTTGCCTTTCAACCCAACGATTTTTAATGTAACTTGGCTTTTGGGAAAAAAATTCAGACAAAACTGTGGAATTTTTTGATTAAAAACTAATTTACACAGATTTTCCTCATCAATGTGCTCATCACATTTTGCTTAATTAAATATACTGTTTTCATGTATAGCACAGATTTTCTCTTCCCCCCCAACACGTAATGATTACTTTACAACGGGCGCACAGGATTATTTGCAACAAAATCAACAACATGAAGGCTGAGATTGACAAGAATGCTGGTGACCTTTCGATCTCGCATCTCAACCTCCACGTAAGTTCACAAAAGCTTTTTCTGGGCGGAGCTATGGTTAGGTCACTTACTTGACCCCTAACTTTACGGCTACACGGTGCCAATGCCAGCGTCCAGTGTCCATACTGGTATCCAGGTGTGCGCAGGGTAAATGGGTGTGGTCACATAATAAACACGGTCAGTACAAGAGCTCATCAAGCACGAGAAATAGTGGGATATTTATATTACAGGAATCATGCAATAGTATTTTTTTATGACTTTCTTGTCATCTTACTATGAATTTCCACATCTTATGTAGCATATTCATGAGCCAAAATTTGCATATTTATGAGCCAAAATTTGCATATTCATGAGCCAAAACAGGACGTCATCCGAGGCACAACAATGGTGTCTCCATAACATTGTGTGCACAAATATCAATATTGTTTTACATTTTTGGAGAAATTCCACGTTTTAGTTGATTTCCATATGAAATACCTCATTTGGAATCCACTTCCATCCAACACTCATTTCAAATATTGTTGATGGATAATTTTGAAGGACTGATTGTTGTACTGTTAATTAGGCAGAGTAAAAAAACAAAAACATGTTTGGCGTCCCTGCCCGCTTCTTTTTTGTGGGCCGCCTGGATTAAAAAAAAAATGACCAGTGGAAAATTAGGTGAAAATCCCCCCCCAAAAAAAATGTCAAGCAATCCATCGAAAAATAAAACACGAGCTTACTAAAAACTATTAAAACCACTGTAAACATGTTCAATTCTCTTGTCCAACATGTCTTCTTCATTTTTTTTAAATACTTTTTTTACTTGATGCACGTTTGATGAGGAGTTCCTTCTATTAGTAAAAAAAAAATAGCACCCTCTTTCATAACTAAATTTGAAATATTTTTTTAGACAAACTCGAAAACCACAAACTTCTTACTTTAAAACGAAAGCAGGCATTAAGATTATGCTCATATTGTTGACAGGCATGGCTTTATGTGTGAAACAATTTGAACTGGGTCTGTATTGCATGATCCCTTTAAGGTCAACCTGTATTGTTCAGGGGGGTCGAATAATAACCCAAGTATCAGGGGTGAGATTGGCTAAAAATGAAAAATCCATGAAATCTGCAGTGTTTTGGGGTCAGCGGGGGATCCCCGGAGCAACATAGAGTCAATGGTTTGTATTTGCCTAAAGGCAAAATACCCATTTCTATTGGTCTAAATCCACTTTCACAGGTAAAATCACCTTTAGGGTAACACCTCAGGAATTCCAGATTTCAAAAGAGATTCTTAAAAAATTCTGAAGCCAGTAAAAATCCTGAAACCAGTAAAAAAAAATCCTGACAAAAAATCCTGAAATCAGGAGAAAAAAAACATGACAAATCTCATCCCTGATGTACTAAACATGGCTGTGAGTTTAATGTTTGCTCTCTGTTCGAACCTGACGGGTTGAAGGTGGGTGGGTTGGTTGCTAGAAATTGATGCACAAGCAACTTTATCATCAATATATGTTTATTCACGTCATTTGCACAACACAAAAAAAGTACTCACTCATTCGTTTACGAGTCCATTCATTAAAACATGCCTAGCCTAGGAAGGCATTGCAGGATCTCCCATGCTAATTTCTACTTTAAACTATCATCTCTACAATGTAGGATTGGATAACTTCGCCTACGAAGCAAGAACTACCATACCTAGCACATCAACTTCAAACCAATGCACGTCAGGGGTGAGATCTTGTGCAGACACTCAACACGGGCCCCATTTTACGGATAGCCGAGAAGTGTGCCGTGAAGGTATGTGTCGCACTGCATTGTGGGGCACTTTGCGGCAACGTTTTGTGCACATAATCCCATAGGTGAGCTATCCGCAAGAAGGTATACGGTGCAAGCCAACTGGATGTCTCTTTATACCAGGGGTGAGATTGGCCAAAAATTAAAAATCCACGAAATCCACGATAATTCCACAACAAAATACACGAGGACTCCAGATCAACATAATAGTTTGTATTTGCATAAAGGCACCCCCTTAAAATATCCGTTTTTATTGGTCTATATCCACTTTTACAGGTAAAAACACCTTTAGGACAACACCTCAGGAATTCCAGATTGCAAAAGAGATTCTTTCAAAATTCTGAAATCCTGACAAAAAATCCTGACAAATCTCACTCCTGTTATACACACATGAAAGCCTCAAATGCAGGGCATTCACACTGCTGTACATGCTAGGTGACGAACAATTTCTTTGGACTTGAGCCCGTTTCACACGAACGCTGGAAACACACATGTGCAATGACTGGTGCCAGGTGTCTGACGCCCAAGGATGCCTGTGATTTCATTGCAGGTTTTCACACGATACAACACACAAACGTTCCTCGTTTTGCAGTGTTTGCATGCGTGGGTTAGAGGCTACAACGTGTATCGCAGGTACTGTGATATTCTATGAACGAAGACATTTATAGGGTACCGGTGATTTTCCCGTACTGTAATAATTCCGTAAAATAACAGGCTTTCCCTTTTAAAAACAATCACCATATTTTAGTTTTAATTAACAGATACTAGGACAGGCACACTTTCTCAACGTTGAGGGCACCATTTAACCTCTGTTTTGTTCTTACATGTACACACAAAAGACCTTTACAGGCTTTTGCTTTCTTTTCTGGTTTGCTACGGTACTTTAGGCGTGGGGCCCTTACAAGCAAAACAAAAATTGGAAACGAGGGGGGCCTTCAACCCCCAACCACCCCCCCTCCCCCACCCCCTCTGGATCCGCCCATGGCATGCGTGAAGGCGACTTTACTGCACATCGATACATTCACGAACCGCACGGGACCCATGCGATTTGGTAACAGGGATACACTTTCACAGCACACAATCCGTGCGTTTGTGACATTGATGCGATTTTATCGCATGGGACCCATGTTTCTAACGGTCTCATGTGAAACGAGCTTTGGAATGAATTCAGTCTACAAGGGGGTACAACTCCCACCCCTAACATAGTGCAAAGATGCGACAGTTTTCTAGGTCTATGGCAACTTAAAGGTAGTATACAACATTTGCTTTTGCTGTAATTTTGAAAAAATGGATTTGGTATTTTATAGCAAATACTGTAACTGTGACTCCTTTGAAGTTTTGTGTGCATAGATGCTGGGAAAACAGAGACAAAATATATCTGTTCTAGTAGTCTGGTTCCCTGACTACACTTTGAACAAAACGTAGCAATTTATAGTCAGGGAATTATCAGGTCGGGGGACTAGACTCTTTCCAACAATTGTCGGCCGACAATCGCTGGAAAACGATTCACTTTTCTTGAAAACGACAGCCAGGTGCCATGATTTCACAGGATGCTTGAGACTGCTATTTAATTCGTTTTTGTTTTTTGATGTTTGCAAATGTTGTATACTACCTTTAACAACGACAATCTGGTTGTTTTTAATGAAGGTGACAAAATTCACACTACATGAATACAGCACAAGCGATGCATCTCGGCGGCAAATGTCACAGCAGGTGATTTGCAGCTGTCCCCGAAACACTAGTTATATCTTATCAGAGTTGTATTCGAGTCCCTGCAAGTCCTTTCACAAGTCTCTGCAAGTCCCTGCAAGTCCATCACAAGCCCTCCAGTCCTAATCCCAATCGCAAGCTATTCAAATGAGCTGTGACAAAGGCATTCCTTTGTCATTGTTCATCCAGTTTACTTGTGACCGGCTTTATGAAAGGACTTCTGATGACTGGGCTTGCGAAAGGACTTGTGAAAGGACTTGTGAAAGGACTTGCAGGGACTCGAATACAACTCTGTATCTTATCTCTGTACACTACAAAACTGCCACTATGAATATAATACAAAACACCATGCATCAGAATGGCATGAAGCTTTGCTGGCAATTATCATGAGGGTTATGATGAACAAGTATTAATGCACTGCATGTTAGGCATGGTAAACCTGATGTGGTATAACTACATGCATGTTATTAAGAAAGGCAGAATCTTACTCTACGACCACATCTGCAGGGCACAGTATAAATAATTCTGAGTGTGGGTGGGGCTGTTAAGATTTATATTTGGCACATCATTAGAAACCACCGTTATGGGCAAACAGTTGGTACGAGGGGACTGACAAACTCATGTGTCTGTACATGAATCTGAGCGCATAATTATATGCATCCGACACCACCGCAGTTTAAGCTATAATGTGATGGCTATGCTGAATGACAGTTACAACATTGCAAATACTGCGGAAGTGCTGGGTGCGTGAATCGTGCTCAGATTTACATGTCGACTCCATGGGCACTAGAGCAATTTCGTGGTGATTACGCAAAAGAGTTATTGTCAAATGGACGGAGTGGATCTAGAAAGAGATTTTAAGGGTTGAGACACTGATTCCATCTCTTCCATTTGTTTTCTCTTCAATTTCTCGTTAGTGACCTATGCCAATTTACTTGTTAACACATGTTTGTTAGTGGTTAAGTGTTAAATATAAAAGCCTCGTTCCACGGGCAAAATTAACAATGAATACCAAAAGGCGCTGAAATTCCAGAGACTTACCCGCTGATCACCGACGATGGTCTAAGGTCTGACAGACTCCCGGCCTGGAATGGTAACTGCTGAAAGAAATGGCAAAATGATTGTTTTGCACATTAGCACATCACTGTGAGCATGTGATCGAGGCATGCACATTTTCTAAACATGTTTTTTTTTTTTATTCACAATGAAAGACACTCCTACTAATCCATAGACAGGTGAGGTTGTTAATTATTTGAAAACAAAAATCTGATATTCTCACAAAATTTCCATGACTCAAAAAAGCAAGGAAGAAGAAATAATTTTTTAGGGGCCAATCTGAATTTTGCAGCCGAGTGCAACGGAGAAGATATGCAAGAACATGGATGAACCCTGTCACTCTTCAGTGCACGGCGTCTCGTGTTGTACATTTAAGCTCTTTGTATTCCTCAGGGGTGAGATTGCCCAAAAATAAAAAATCCACTAAATCCATAAAAAAATCCACGAAAAATCCACGAGGACCCCAGATCAACATATAGTTTGAATTTGCCTAAAGGCACCCCCTTAAAATATCCGTTTTTATTGGTTTATATCCACTTTTACAGGTAAAAACACCTTTAGGACAACACCTCAGGAATTCCAGATTGCACAAGGGATTCTTTCAAAATTCTGAAATCCCGACAAAAAATCCTGAAATCAGAAAAAAATCCTGACAAATCTCACCCCTGACAAAGCCAACAGCTCCCCAGACGCATACCTCCCCCCCCCCCCCCCCCCACCCCCCCATTTCCAAACTTGCCAATGCAAAAGATGTATTCTGAGGGGTGGTCGTGTACATTATTATAGTTTACATTTTCAAAGCGAACTAAGAAAACTGGCAGGGAGCGGGATTCGAACCTGCGACCTCCGGGTTACCGTACCGGCGCTCTACCAACTGAGCTCTCTGGCCCTATGTTGGCGGTCTCCCAAATTGTCAGTATCTTTGTTCGGTGGGCGCTAGTCAGAAGTCATAAACCCAGAATGTCATATAGCAAGGGATCACGCCCAATTTTACGACATAACCCAGGGAAGCGACATTGTGGGGGGATCACTCAATGAGTCTACTTTTGAATGATCTTTCTAACTATGGTATTACTTTAGGACGAATGCTTTGTGCAGCCCAATTGTGCACCTGCAAGGCAGTGCCGTCCCTTTAATACACACCTGTTGAAGCTTATGC
This sequence comes from Hippasteria phrygiana, assembly GCA_037893225.1. Lineage (NCBI taxonomy): Eukaryota > Metazoa > Echinodermata > Asteroidea > Valvatida > Goniasteridae > Hippasteria > Hippasteria phrygiana. Next base: position 1,962,256 of record JAZGUH010000502.1, read on the forward strand.
CCTGATGATACTGGTCTTATCTTCACATTCATGGACTGGGAATGTGTCACTAAAAGCAGACAAAATAAAAAAAAAACACTGCTTGTGTGAAGAACGGAAACAAGATTGACAGGCAGTGATGTAGTCGAGACCATCACAAGACCAGGCACAAGACCAGGCACAAGACCAGGCACAAGACCAGGCACAAGACCAGGCACAAGACCAGGCACAAGACCAGGCACAAGACCAGGCACAAGACCAGGCACAAGACCAGGCACAAGACCAGGCACAAGACCAGGCACAAGACCAGCTTGTTTTACGGGCACAAGTAAATGGCATAAACCATGACAAAGGAATGCTTTTTTTACAGTTCATTTGAATAGCTTGAGACTTAAATTAAGACTGAAGGTCTTGTGATGGTCTTGTGATGGTCTTGTGATGGTCTTGTGATGGTCTTGTGTTGGGCTTGTGTTGGTCGACTACATCACTAGCCCTGTTGACAGCATCATCTAACAGTTCATAAATGGCACTCTACTCAAAACAGAGTATTCTTGTAGTATCTCTTGAATTGAAACTTAATGATGATCACAGAGAAAGTTCACACAGCAACCTATGACTACGATAGGTGGACTAACTCACACTGAACCTTGTCTAGTCAACGATGGTTGGACTAGTCTCGCCGACCTTTTGAAACCAGCCTACCAGGATTGGTCACATAGGTATTAGCCGTGAGTATCACAATGTGTGGCAGGTAGCCAGGACCAAGAAAATTTGTGGTGATGTCGGACCAGTCCATCGCAAGTGCCTGCAAGTGCCTGCAAGTCCCTACAAGTACCTGCAAGTCCCTACAAGTACCTGCAAGTCCCTGCAAGTCCATCACAAGCCCTCCAGTCCCAATTCCAATCACAAGCTATTCAAATGAAGCTTTGACAAAGGCATTCCTTTGTCATTGTTCATCCAGATACTTGTGACCAGCTTTATGAAAGGACTTCTGACTGGACTTGCGAAAGGACTTGTGAAAGGACTTGCAGGGACTCGACTACAACTCTGGTCGGACCACAGATTGAGCTTACCAAGTTTGAAACCAGGCATTACCTATCAACTACTGGTTAACCAACAATCGTTGATCAAACTCTCTCATACATCAGTGGCTCTATGTGAGTTTTCCCTTTTTTGTTATAAACACTGCAAACATGACATCTTAACCTTAAAACCTGAATCTGCTATTTCAGCTTGATATTGTGCTGTTTAGTGTGGACACGGCTTAATATTCTCCAAACAGACACCACCGATGCTTATCAATGAACTGACACCTTGTCAATAGCAAACGGTTGTTAGTCACTCAAATTAGTCAAGATATAACGGACATGGAGAATTTCCCCCCCTTTTTATATTCATTTATTTGTTTTGTGTCCATTGGTTGATTCTCTTCTTTTCTGGTCACCCAAAGGCAGTTTCAACAAGTACATGTAACTATAAAACACAGACAGAAAGACAAGCAAGTCTAGCTCCAAAGTTAACAAGCACTACAAACGATAGTCTTGGTTTCAAGATCTTCGCATTGCTTTTAGCCGAAATGGATTAATTCAGAATACAGAGGGCGCTGTGGTTGGTTCGTTTCTGACTTTGAGTGAGAGCGCGGTTCGTGGATGATAGCGGTTCGTGGAGATAGCGCCCTCTATTACAGCGATGGTTCGTGAGTGATCCGCGGGTGACGTCGCGTTTGCGTGATCGCGGAATAAACAACAGGAAGGTCTTGGAACCAAGACTATATAAACGATAGCTCTTGAAATACATGTTCTTGGATGGTTCTCTCTTACTCAGTAGCACAATTTATTAAGGTTAATGTCGGAAGATGTAATATGCACTTGGGATGATATAAATTTTAACAAGATTCTGAAGTTCCCGATATGGTAATTTACACCACCTAAACACAAATTCAATTTTGCATGCTGGATTCAAATCAGCCAGTAGAGACAGTGAAAATCCATTTAAAACATTTGCATTTTCCATTCTTCAATTTTGTAAATTCTGGTTTTTTCCCCCGTTTTTCTGGGATTTGAAGTCCTTTGAATAGAATTACCTCCCCGATGACTATTAAAAATTTGTGAAATCACTTACCTGAAAGCGTCCCCATTACATACATGATTATGAGCCTCGTCATTTTAACGTTTTTCTTCTGTTATTTAAAAACCTCATCAGTGTATTTGTATAATATTTAATTGAATTTAATATCATTCTCATTCAATCTTATTTTGAAATGCTTTTTCCGTTTAAAATCTTCAATTCCGTTTTTGACACTTGATTCCGCAATTCCGTCCTTGATTCCGCAATTCCGTCCTTGATTCCGCGATTCCGTCTGATTCCGCGATTGCGGATTTTCACTGTCTCTAAGCCAGCCAAACTCAAGCTTGGTAGTTGAGTGATTATTGCCTGGCAAGAGGTCATGGGTTCGACTTCTCTGTCATTTGTTTTCCCCCAGTCTCTTTGACAGTACACCGCAGACTGTGCTGAACACGATGTCGGGAAGGGCAAAAAATTCTAATTTGCATTTAGTAGGGTTTAGTAGAGGAAAATGAGGCACATTCACACTCACGCGGGGCACATGTAGAGCGACGATCCCTGGATAGACTGCTGACTGATGTTGACAACTGTCCAGTCAAACAAAACATTAGCAATTACAATTGACAGCATTAATCTAAAGCAGGTGTCAAATGAGAACCGTCGTTTGGGGCGTTCTGGTATTGAGAGGAAATACTCAGACAATTTGGATATTACCAAGGAAAAGTGCACATTTCTGATGAGTGCGACAAATGATGTTTCTGTTTAAATTCACAGCAGATGAAATTATATTCAGATATTTTGTTTCTTACTGAACCAGACGGATATTCAGTAAACCTTTAAACACAAGTGCACTTTCATTTGTAATTTGGATTTTTTTTTTTTTTTCACCTTCACTGGTGTTGGCCAACTTTTATTTCACGTGAAATAATTAACTTCAAGTTTTCAACTATCCCTAAATATTATTTTTTAACATTTCAAGCATCCAAACCTATTATGTCCAATATTTCAACTGCGGCACTACATTTTGTGCACAATATAGGTCATCACATCCGTAAACAATGTCCAACTGATAACTTCAATTATCCAAGTGTAACGTTAAAATACTATTCCTACCGTTTTGTGGTGTCTTGTTAGCTTCGCACAAGGTTGTACATGGTCCTTGCAGTAGCTGCTGTTGTGTACATTCACCAGACACGCTAAAACAAGAAATATGGCATTTTAATTTTCTGGAGAACTTTTTTTTAAAGGAACAATGGGAGGTAAGAGGGACGAATCAAGGGTTTTTCTTACCTATGCGTTATACGGAGTGTGTTAGTTGTGGATTTATCACAGAAGTCACATGGGTGGAGGAGAGGGGTAGGTGGGGGTGGAGGAGAGGGGTAGGTGGGGGTGGAGGAGAGGGGTAGGTGGGGGTGGAGGAGAGGGGTAGGTGTTTTTACCTATGCATTGTAGAGAGTCTCTGTTAGCCATTGACTTTTCACAGAAGTCACACTTGGTGGAGTTGGAGAAAGAAACGGACACAAACTGGTGTTTTCCCCTCTCCTTCTTTTCGTCTTTGTCCTTCTTGTCTTTTTCATCTTTTACCTTGAAAGACATGAGAGTTTCAATTATTACCATATGGTCAGACATGATTCTACAGCCCTTAAAAAAAACAACAAAAAAAAAAAACAACAATTTCACACACATTTAAAAAAAACTTTGAACAAATGAGGGTGAAGGGTGGTAAACCTATGGGACTGCTATAATTCCCTGAACAAAGCCACTGACTCCCCTGACATTAAAAAAAATAATAACCTATGTATGGCCCTGGACATGAACTCTACACTTGGGATTCGGACTCAGACTTAATAATAGACTAAGATAAATTTGCAGTCACTAGCTCCAATATTTTCATCTCACCTGTGGAAATCTTACTTTTGCCCCAACACTCCAGGGCTTTTCTGAACTCACTACCAACTCCTACACATGCCAGGAACTGTCAAAAAAAAGTATGAATAAGACACCGAGACCACCCTGATGTTCCTGCTTGGCCTTTCTCTTTCCTCTTTACCTTGTCTTTAATTCTGGACCTCCTCAGGAAGCTGAACTTTCTATTCATAATGGACTCGTTCTTGTTACCTAACACTGCAACCCCTTGGAAGATAAAGAAAAAGATAAAAATAATACTTACTTCAATGACCTGTTGCACAAAGACGCATTACCATTAGATTCACAGTCATCAAAATAGTTTTAAAAAAATGCTTTTGATGGTTCTGAAACATAATTTGATATATTTTAATAATTTGTTAAGTCTTACAATGGAAAAAATCATGGGGTTTGACCAACCACCCCCCCCCCCCACCCCCATACATCTTTATTTGCTGTGACATCATAGGTAAATAGAAAGCATTGCTTGCTAAACCGCTAAAGTGCGAAGCCAAGCACAAAATGCATTGTGAATATGAAAGTAGCCTGGCGACTGCCGATATGTCACAGCGAAAAAGGGATATTTTTTTGTGGGTGAGGCCGACCCCATCAATTTTTTTCTATCCAAAGCCTTGATAAATTGCATCAATACAAAACCACTTTAAAATCTTATTCATTGATGACAGTTTCAAAACCATTTACAGCCGTTTTCCCTTTTTTTTCCCCTGATTTTTTGTGAACTCAACGGCCGACTTACTGCTTGGCTGTATTGGCTCCTGCTGCTGTTGCTGCTGCTCAACCTTCTGCACAGTGTCTTCGTTTGGGCTCCTCTGATCGCTCAGAAACTCCGTCAGTGACAGGCGGTCCCTCCTATCCTTGGTGGAGTTCAGCTGCCCGCTGTCCAGGTCGGAATCCCGACTGTTGTCCGAGCTGCTTGGGAAAAAAAAAAATTTACAGGAGAGAGTATACTTGCATGAGTGGCGAAGACAGGTTTTGACATGGCTGCATTCAAATCAGAGAACTGCCGGAACAAGGGACTTCCACAGGGCCAACCAATACCATTGCAAATCCTGTTCTTCATATGTGACATGGCAGACTGGAATGAGGTGACCGATGCTCCAATGCAGGGGTGAGATTGGCAAAAAAATTCCATGAAATCCACGAAAAATCCACGAAAAATCCACGAGGACCGCAGATCAACATATAGTTTGTATTTGCCTAAAGGCAACCCCTTAAAATATCCACTTTTACAGGTAAAAACACCTTTTAGGACAACACCTCAAGAATTCCAGGTTGCAAAAGAGATTCTTTCAAAATTCTGAAATCCTGACCAAAAATCCCGAAATCCTGAAAAATCCTGACAAATCTCGCCTCTGTTCATGGCATTGAGATACAGCAACAAATAATACATCCAAATTTCGCTACATTCCACCCATTTCAAGGTGCAAGGTCACACGACATGATCCTACCAGATGCGTATTAATTAAGGACATTTTCCACTTATTAGTTTTTCGGGTGTACATTTTTATTTACCATACCCTCATACATATTCATGATCGAGAGCCGAATTCTCTCTGGTCCATTCACCATCACGTCCCAACCGCTATTTTTGCTGTTTACCAAGCGCGCACACGAGTATTCACGCACAGGGTAAATACGCATGCTTAGTAAATAAGGCATGGGTTACCCGTGCGATAGTCTACTACGCATGCACTTTACAAAGCAAATCGTGGAACTGTCACAGGGGATCTAGTTTGTGAACTTCCAATACCTTGGGGAGCTACTATTGACTATCCGCCCTCAAGCCATGTTATATTTGTATACTATCACTCAGTTTCACATCCTAATGAATTCGGGTCACACAGCACTTTTTCAAAATCCAAAAACCAAACTCTGAACATCGTTTTTTTATTTGGGGTGGGTGGGTGGGTTAGATTTTTTTTTTTGGAGGGGGGAGGGACAGGGAGAGGGAGAGGGGGCTAGACAGACTTTTAGGGGTGTAGCTAGGCCCTCCACTTTAATTTGCACCTGCTTCAGCAATGAGAATTACAACAAAATCAAACGTGACTGCCAAAGATCTGCCTTCACTTACCTTCCTCTGACAAACAAGGAAAAGAAAATTGCATTTGCTGGATTTTTTTTTTTTTTTGTTGCTTTATAGTGTTTGCTGCTTGCTGAAATATTTAACCCAAGGGTGCTGCGGTATGCTTGCCATTAAAATATTAATGACTTTCGGCTAGTATTGTAAATATTGGTTCCTTCTGGTATATGCATTACGAGATCAGTGTATCACTAAGGAACATAATGATTAGAAATCTCCATCATAAAATATACATATACATCTCTCTTTAATAATTACCCTGACAAAAAAGTTTTTTGTTTTAGTTCTTATTTTTAAGGCCGTTCCTTTTGAAATGAAGCACATCCAATGAGCCGTCTGCATTACTTTTTAAATCACAAAATAATTGTGCATATTATTTTGGATAATGGAATTGCGGAAGGCATGAGTGAAAGAATTAATGGATTATTTCATTTCCAATGAATTATTTTCATTGTGTCATGAAATGACTGTTAGCTGAGAAGAAAAAACAATAATAAATCAGTATGAATTCTTCACTTTCATGAGGTTTGATGAAGATGTTTAGCAGCTGATGTGCAAAAGTAATTCAATCAAATGGAAGATGCCCTGTATCTCCTTAAATAATAATGCAACTCGACAAATTAAATCACAAAGTTAGTGTTTTTCTTTAATCTAAAAATGAAACTTACCAAGAATAAATTTAATTTTCAAAAATCAGAGCTACATGTATTTCCAATGGCATGACAGAATTGCTTTCAAAACTGCTTTTGAAAATAAAAAATTAAATTCTCTCCAGAAAAAGATAAAAAAATACAAAGAAAGGAAAAGAAATGAGATGTGGGTATTTGTGGTCATTATGGTGAATTGCGCATGTCGATGCTTTCGGCTGCTGGAAATAAGGCTAGGTAGGCACTGGAAGAGGCGAGGGGGTGATGGGCATTTGTGGAGAAACCGTAGCACAACAAACTTACTCGCTATCCATGTCCTCCACAGATTGGATTGGTTGGAGGGTCCTCGAAGTAGTAAGGGTGCTGAGGGTGCAAGAGACAGGGAAGGGGGCCCGAGGTGTGTGCGAACAGGGGGCGGAGGGAAATTGGAAGAAACAAAGAGGGGATGAAGAAGGGTACATGGAGAGAAGATCAAATCAAACTGAAAATTGACACCTTGAGAAAAAGGCTACAGAATTGTCCTGATCATCAAGGACCACGTTCCAAGTCAAAAAAGCAAGGGAGAGTTTTACTTCTTTTTTTGTTTTCTTTTAGTATTTGATTTTGTTTTTGGTAGTTAACTCAATTCACAATGAATTAGGAATTTATTGAATGCAATGTAATGCAATATTAACTTCAAAGCCCTGCTGCAAGCACTTTGCTTGGACCATAAAGGGAGAGGTCAAGTTGGTTTTACCAACGGTGGAAGTTACTCTGCCTGGGTTCTATTGGTCTGAAAATTGGGATCATTTATTTGGTATCTATTGAAGATTTATCCTCTTTTTTAGATCTGGACCCAGGAAAACTGTAAGGGTGGTAGGGCTGGCAACCTAAAATGTGGCCAACCCCACCACTACCTTGTATTGGGCGACTTCCATAAAAAAAAAAACATGCTGGATCCAACAATATCCAACATCGAATGACATGTGTAGCCTGCTGAATCCAACATAATCCAACAAAATGTAACCGCTGTTCGCTGCTCTGATCCAACAGAGGTTTCTAATTGCTTCACTTCACAACAAACTTTACCCGACTTGTGATGGAAAATGTGAAAAGTAAAAGGTTGTTTCCCTACAATTGTGAATCATTTGGTATCCAGTAAAACAAGTGGACGCAAATACTGACAAAAAAACTATTTTGTGGTGCTCGACTGAAGTAAACAAAACTCGGATCCTAGACTACCAAGAAATTGGTGGATTAGCAAAGAGCAGCCAACAGGAAGTGTCGCTGTTTCGGTTATTAGGAAAAAAGACTCCAAGGTTTCTCTTGGCCATAGTCAATGCTGCTTCTTTTAAAAACTGAGCAACTGCTCTCTACATGTAATTTTTATTGAGTCAGATCTGTCTAGACAGCTATTAGGGGATTTGGAATAACAGACCACAAATGTCAAGACAAAGTGTGCGCTAGGTTGGGCATTATTTGCAGATCCCTGCTTAGGGCACGGTTAGAAATCTGGGCCCGATTTCACAGAGCTGCCAAGCACAAAACTGCAAAGCAGAGAAACAGGTAACCAACCAAAATTTGCATGTGACGTACCATGTCTGATAAGTGCTGAGCAGGAACATTTGCCGAGTAGCATTTTGCGCTAAGCAGGAAATTAGGCCATAGAAGTGCGTAATGCTTTAGCAGCAAAGTTGTGCTAACTATAGCTGAAATATTGTTACAAGTTAGCAGTGTTTCACAGCCAAGTTGTTCTAAACACCTGCGCATGTGTGAAGATTTTAGGGTTCCATCACTAGTTCAAGCACATTTTGCCTCAGAAGTTAGCGTGCTTTTTCCCCGTATCACTGCTTAAGACCCAAAACTGTGAGCTAGAAAATTGGGTTCTGATATTCCGGGGGCTATAAGATAGGATTTCTTGGTTTTCCTTTCAGGCCATAAGTAAGAAATATTTGGTGAGAGTCTAAATAGCATTTTATGGGCTAAATAGCATTTTACGGACTAAACTTCGGAGCAGGGAAGGATCCCTTTCTTTGAGGAAGGGGAAGGGCTACAGGCATCTTCCCTCCTAAACCAGGCATGCAACTTGGAATTAACAAGAAAAATGAGGAAATTCCAATCTTTACAAGACTTTGTACAGTGGTTTTTCAATTTTCAATGACATAAGTGTGAAGCGAAAAACGAGGAAATCCGCTGATCCGAGGAAAAGTTGCATGCCTGCTAAACCTGTCTGGTCCAGCTGAATATTTAAAGCAACTTTGAATTGCCTTAGTAGGACCTTTTTTCGATCTCAACGATCAAAATAATGCATGGAATAATTCAACTAGATTTTTAAAGGCGGAGGTATACTATCTGGCTACTGCTAAGAACATCGAATGAGAGATTATGCAACATGCAGAAGGAGGGGCATTAGCCACTAAGTCACACTGCCTAGGAGTTAATCACTGACCAACTGCACTAAGGAATAGGAAAAAACGGTCTATGAACACTGCTATGTCAACAAGTGCAAATGGCAAACGTGAAAATTAAGCCGACTCAACTTTTCCAATCAATGTTTCGTTAAAGTGGTTTGCTTGAGTGTTTTTTTTGGTTCAAATTACTTAGGTACACAAGTACACTGTAGGAAGTGGGTCATTCCATAAATTTGACAATATATTTGGTGTCCCTGTTACACCTGACCTGTGTAATTTCCCATCAAGTATCATTAAAATTGACTTCACACTATTTCTTACTTGTTTGGCAGCTACCCTGCTTTACACAGTCACTCTTGGAGAAATAAAGAATGTGCCCAGAATTGCAAAATCTTACATAACAGGGACACCAAAAATGTCACACTTTTGGACTCCCAAATTAATAGAATGACCTAATTTAATACACATGCAGGTTGAGTATTAAGGTTATGACCCATGCAAACATTGATTTCTAACTGAAGCAAGCCCCAACTTTCATCTCCAAACTACTACGTGTGGGTTTCAAAACAATTAGGGCAAAACATGATACAATATCTGGCTTAAGGCAATGCATTTCTGCAAAGCTGGTTTGGGGCACCAAAAAAAAATAGTCTTAAAGTAGGAATTTTTACAAGCTTGAATTCCTAAGTGATAGCTGTTTGTCTTTTTCTCACTGCTGTTGTTTCGTACAGCTGACCTATGACCAGTTCTTGGACAACGTTGTGCACATGTGCAGCACGTCCAACAGTGTATAATGGTGCATCGCAAACACAAGCACTCATGAAGCATCTGCCGCCCATAATCTCTGAGCAAAGTTGTTTTGGATTTGTCTATGACGACTTCACTCATCATGTCTATAATGCAAGAAAATACGGATAACAGAACATTTGACGTGCGTACGCGTATTGTGTTTAAACGCACAAGGTGCGTGCACGTCCACTTGCACGTGCTGGTCAGCGATGTTTGTCAAGATTTAGAATGTCACGATATTCAACAGACGCTCTGATTGGCCAATGCTTATATAAAGGGACATAGGTCATTATCTGGGGCCAATTTCACGGCGATGCTAAGCACAAAAATTTGCTTAGCATGAAATGTTTACCAACCAAATTTTGATGTGAAGTGTATCGCTTGTGACTGGCATTCAGCTGTTGTTTGCTTAGCATGAAAATCCCATGGTCTTTTGGCTGGTAACCTGTTTTAACTATTAAAGCAAGACTTTTTGGTGCTAAGCAAAATTTTGTGCTTAGCGGCTCCCGTAAAATTGGCCCCAGCTCTGTATGTTATCTACAAAAAAAAGGCCAAAATAAAATTTTCATAACCAAACCAGAAAAAAAAAAAAACACAAACAAACACACAAAGATTTATTTTTAACGAGTTGATTAAGTTTTGCTGTAAGATTAAACATTTCTTGAATCCACATTTCTTCCCTATGGTCAAGATGATCGTTTGAACATGAACAACTTCTTGCAATAGCAGAGCTACAGCAACTGAGCCCTATTTCCAGCTTATAAGTGGTGGCATTTTGCATGTTAAAGTCTAAACTATAATTTGTTATTTGCAAGGTCTCGCCGAAGTTTCCCAGGATGAGAAAAAAAATAAAAATAAGCTGCAATGGGTGCAGAGCTCTTTCTCTTCGAGAGGAGGTGTAACGCAATTGTGCAAAGAAAATGCGTGGAATCATTATGTAATGATTCTTAGGAAAAGTCCTGAGAGACTGCATCCGGACGATAGCTTCTGCATCCGATTTGCTAGAGCCCGGCTATTTCTACTTCTTAAGACTCAACATATGATGCAGGGGAACCCCAAATATTATACTGATCAGCAGCCCCCAAAAGTAAAAATTGAAGCAAAAATTGAAAAAATTAAAATAATGTCCTATTTCTAGTAGGTACATAAATAAAATATGTACATCGGGGGGATGGGGGGAGGGGTCAACCACAGACAGACTTCCAGTATACAAAAAACAGATTTTGAGGGATTCATACGAACAGAGTGCACAGAAACGAATCTAATCACAGTTTCAGAGACAAGATTTGTTTTTTCTAGCTACGGCATATCCAGTGCACCACAGCAAAGACGTACATGGGGGAGAAATGCCTCAAAAAAGCGACGGGTTGTCTGCTACCCAAAAAAGAAAAAATTGACTTTCCAGGGGACAGGAGGAGCTAGAAATAGGGCAGGGGCGGGAGGAAAAGGGGCATATCGGGAGGCGAAGGCAATGTCTTGTTAGCTACCATAAAGCACAGCACGCGACAAGGGAAAGACTACATTTGTTTGTGGGTGGGAGTCGGTCTTACAGCATGACTATCGGCGGTGCACTTTGGGGTGGATTGGCTTGTTCCGGCTCTTCCGGCGTGAGGGGTTCCGGTGTGAGGGGTTCCGGTGTGAGGGGTTCCGGTGTGAGGGGTTCCGGTGTGAGGGGTTCCGGTGTGAGGGGTTCCGGTGTGAGGGGTTCCGGCGTGAGGTCTTCCTCGGGCTCGGCATCGGCCGAGGAATCCTCCGTCCTGAAATTCCAAGGATGGCGGGCTTTTTTTTATTCAGACTCTTCCACGTAAAAAAAAAATGCGAGCAGCCAGGAGAATGTCTGGGATTGGAAAGACTACATCTGAAGAACCTCCTTTTGAAGAGTCTTATTTTAAAAAATCACTGCTTTTATCAAAATTTAAAAGAAATATGTCTGAACTGAAAGTTTTTCTTCAAGCTGCTTTTGATTTAAACAAAAACTTTTGAAAGTGCATTCTAGTTTGGCACTGCTTGGCGACAAGTCTGCAGCTTTGATATGAACAAAATGGGTAATTTGGAAGTTACTTGCACCGTTTACATACAACATTACATACTGCATATTAAAAATGATTCCTTTTGACTATGAACTAATTACCCCTTCCCAACCCTACATACGGGTAACATGCTTTATTGAGAAAGATAGTCAAAGATTCTTCATTGACCAACAACCCACACAAATAATTCAGAATTATAATCAACTCATAACAAGTCAACCACAGGACACACTGCAAGTCACATCACAAGTCCCATATAGTGAGTCTGGTCTCAAGTCCCAAGCTACATGTATTCAAATGGACTGTGACAAAGGCATTTCTTTGTCACAGTCATCCCCTGTAGCTTGTGACCTTACCTGTGATTTAACATGTGACTGACTTGACCTGGTGCTATGACCTGGTGCTATGACCTGGTGCTATGACCTGGTGCTATGACCTGGTGCTATGACCTGTGATTTGACCTGTGATTTGACCTGTGATTTGACTTGTGACGGACTTGATTACAACTCTGCCATACACAAAGTATGAGCATGTTTACTTCTTCAAAGTGTTTGAAACAATGTTTTCGGAACAGAGATGAAAAACTTTTTATTTTTTGTTAGTTCTTTTAGTTCAATCTATATGGAAATGAATCCATGAGCTCCAAATACTTCATCCAACATCGGAAATTCGTCATTAATACTTTATTAAAACACAGCTGTGATAGAAGACCTGAATGATTGGTTATTGCTTTCTTGTACATTGACAAAAAATTATAAAAATAGTTTTGTCATGGTTAGAGGTTAATAAAAAAGGAAAAAAGGTTTCATTTTACCTTGAAGTGATGTACATAGAATTTACTTGTCGATTACCTACAAAAAAAATGACATTGACAACAAATTAATATTTAATGGAAGTATAAAAAACAAATAAAAAATCATGCAATTCTGTTTTAAGAATTGAAATTACTATACCTCATACATATTCATGAGACCTTTATTCCAATTGGTGAATTCACCATCACGTTTAGTCGTGTACAATCCCACACACGGTAATGTAACGTGCAGGAAAAAGATTGGAACACAAACTATTGCATTAAGTCACAAAACTATCACATGGGGTCAGGGAACTATCACATGGGGTCAGGAAACTATCACATGGGGTCAGGGAACTATCACATGGGGTCAGGGAACTATCACATGGGGTCAGGGAACTATCACATGGGGTCAGGGAACTATCACATGGGGTCAGGGAACTATCCCCCAGGCTCATAACTTCAGCTTAGCAGTGCGCAATTTAGTTTTACAGTTGTTAAGCTGAAATTCTTTCCCCAGGTTCCAAAATTACAAATGATGCTAACTGAATATGCATGAAATATAATAAAACAAATCTAACTAGGTTTATTTTGGTAGGGCATTCGATACTAGCTCCCCTCAGTACTGAAGTCGATCTATTTTCTTCGGCTTCTACTTTGGAACTTCCAATACCAAGGGGAGCTACTATTGACTGTCCACCTTCAAACCATGTTATACTTGAATGGGCCTTTTCATATCAGACAAATCTTGGGGTTGATGCAGTGTTGAAAACAAGCAACATTTCACACTTGACAATTTTCAACCCACACCCAATCCTTCCCCCCCCCCCCCCCCCCCCCCCATCCCCTCAAGGGAGGATGGGGGACTGCGTTCCAGCAAAGCAAATATATACTCCATGGATACAATGACTTGAGAACAGCAAAACGACCAGAAATGGAGAATCAAATGTTGTACTACTTTGTATCTTCCTGCACGTATACATAAAAATGATGCATTTCCAAAATTGTTCTGCAGATTGAGTTTGGATCTCTTGCCAAAAGCATAAAAAAGTCGTCGAGCCTGATCACATCCAAAATTAGATTCTTCGGTTTAGATTCTTACGATTCAGCTTCAGGAGTTCTTGGTGCTTTCTCCTGCGGGGAACGGCATCGATCTCAGCTTGGGTCGGAAACAATGAGGCATTTTTCTGCGGCAAGGCAGCAGTCACAACCACCTCGCTGGAGTCCAGATCAAGCTTCTCGTCCTGAGGGTCAAACCAAACAAAGAATTATATTGGCTGATGTCCAATCAAACAACAAATCCTATTGGTGGAGGGGGGGGGGACCAAAATTTGGAGTTACCAACCCTACCAACCTTATGGTTGTTGCAAGTTGTCTTCTAAAATACAAATCAGGTACAGATTTTGTAAAGTGTCACAACTTATTTTTTTTCAAAAATCTGCAGGAAAAAGTGGATGTACCAACAACCATTACATCATTCAGTATAGAGTCACTATAGTAGTGTCCTAGGGAGTAGTGACAACTTCTAGACAATGAAGATTTTGAAGAAAACAAATTAAATCCGAGAGAAACCCTTTATCCCACTGAAGTTTTTAAAAGTCAGGAATCTGAAAATTAGGAATGATTCAAAAACAAGCCAAACATTTTCTGGCATCCTTGGTCTTCTCTTAATCAAGAAGCAAGTCTGTACTTAGAGCAGCATCGCCTCGAGGAAAGACCCAAAAAAAAATGCAGCCGATCACGTAATTCATTCCAATGTATGAAAATGCATTACAAAAATTGGTTTTGTTTTTTTAAGTTCAAAATGTGAAACGACCTCAACAGACTTGACATTTAAAAAGCTTAGGGTCACTCACCTAGGCAGTATGAATTTTTAACTGATTTGGTAAATATATTCCCATTAAAATAATGTACTTAAAACATCCTACACCAACCACAGTAATCCCAGCATGAGCAGAAGATTTCTCAGACGAATCTTGAGGAAAGAGATGGCAAGAAAGAAAACCCACATTTCACCTTTAAGCTAAGGCAACAAGAGCAGAGACAATGCAATGCCGACTGTAGCTCATGCATAATTCTCAGCTTCGACATCGCGCTCAAACTGCCAACGTTGACTGGGAGATCCTCCAGTAAAAAAAACACGACCAAAATATACATTTGTAATCCTCTGAGAGATCCAACTGCTGTACACAGAAGATGGCATCACAAACCAAGATCCTCTACACGATCACACATTGATGAGACCCTGACCTCTGCGACGGGTACTGTACTCAGAGTCAGTTATTTCCTCCCGTTTATATACTGCAATTGACCCATCGCGGAATAATCAGGTCGGCACAGCTTGTGAATATTGTCCAATTCTGTTAGTTGTAATGCAATGAGGAGCATACAAAATCTGAGGCGGACAAAAATTACTGCATAAAATTCCATAGGGTAGCATAAGGGGCGTAACTAACTTACAAATGGCTACCAGTCAATAGAGGGTTGGTAACGTTCATAAGGGTAGTACGTTTGATAATCTGTGCACGGAAACCAGCTACAGTACATCAACGTCACTAATCACACAACGGACATATTTTGAGCCAGTCTTAAATGGAATCTTTCAAAAAATCACAGCTTCACTACATCAAATGAAATTGGCAGTGACAACGGTTGAACCCTGTTGATGGTGATCCAGATGTAAGGAGACAGGATCCCCAGAGGAAATCCCTGGTATCACGGCTCGGCAACTCTGCACATCTTCTACGCAGCTCGTCCCCATTGGAAACAGGCTGAAGTTCAAAGATCAGCACAGGCTTCTGCCAATGTTAGAGAAACAGACTCAAAGAGAGTGAACATCTCATCTGCAGAGCTCATTAATGGAACAAGCAGGCAGGCAGGCAAGAAAAGTTCCAAACCTACCCATCATGATGCAGTCATAAGCAAGTTCAAGCAAGGATTATTAGTTTACCAGTGGTTGCTTTATGATGTACTTTTCCCACTGCAGAATAACATCAAAGCGCGAACGACTCTAGCCAAACTACTGCATCACTGGTCCCCTCTTCTTGTCATAGTTTAGCACAAAAAAATTGCTATCGCTATCCAGTGCAACCATGCCCTGTATGATGGTTCCTGGTGGTGGAGTAGCTACGCTTGACTAATCAAGTTTTGGGCAAGGTTAAGTCCACCAATTGTCAACAATAATCAACTACAGTTCCTGCACAGACTTGCACCAAGACGGAAAAACCCAGAATTCTTTCCATCACTGCCGTACAGTTCTGCACCCTTCACTCATGGTGGGCTGCCAACTCAAAACTGGCAGGGAAGACTTCTACTTCTTGCTGATCATACAGGTACTTCAGTCACAACTGAGACCGGCATGATCCCACGGCAACACAGTGTTGAAATGTAACAGACAGCTCTGAAATATAACACCTGTATGTGTTCACAGTACACCTGGCAATGCCCACAGGTGCATTGACTGGAAAACCGAGAATCCAGAGTTGACTTGCATATTTTCGTTTGCAGCTCCGACCCCACCAGAACTCCAAGCGACTGAGACGGTTATCAAAATAGAGTGTTGCAACACATGGGAATCTGAACTACCGACAGCCGTTGGGATGCTCAGAAAGTCCTAGAAAAGTGCCACATGAGACAGGCATCGTAATGGTACTGCTCTACCTATACATCCCGTTCACTACTGACCCCAGGCTATAATACGGCACATTATCTAAGAGCGCAGAGTAGAAGACGGCTATCGAAATAGCCCACAAACATCCGACTTCTGCCTCGGCACCCGTGACTTTCAGTGTAGCCTACCCCATGACCGGCACTGCCATTCCGTCTGGCTGCAGTTAATAAACTCTCTCCCTCTGGCCCCTTCCTTCCACCAGATTCCCCAGGTACTCGGTAAAGGTTTGGTCATGTCAGACCTACATTTTTTTTTATCATTCTCCAAAATGTTACTCCTTTCCCCCCCCCCGCCCCTGATTACAACTGAACTTTTGAACTTTCAAAATTGTTCTCTTTTTTTAATCCCATGTGAAGTAATGCAAACTATGGCCCAATTCCATAGCCCTGACTACCATAAACGAGGAACCACCACTAACTATAGTAGAAACATTTGAATTTACAGTGTATATCACAGGTTATCAAAGAATTCTGGCTTGTGCGCATCTCAATTCTGTGCGAACAGGCTTAGCACAGAATTTCTTTGCGAGCTCGGTTACTACAGTATTATATTAGAGGCTATAAAAGCACACAGAATCCAGCATTCGGAATCTGTAATATTGGGCCCAGGTCTATATAGATGATATGAAGCTTCATAGGATGAAAAAAATATACTCTAAGGGGCTGCTCTGAGCTGAGTCTTCATTTTTTGGGTGAATCTTCAATTTTAGTGAATAATTAATTTTAAACCCTTGGTCAAATGGTAGATTAAAGTAACAAAAAACTCCCCCCCCCCCCCCCCCCCCAAAGCTCGACGGCCCAATTTAAACAGTGCGAATAGAGGTATTTCGCATTAGCCCCGTCTGCACACTTCTGGGTTGAAAGCGAGG
The DNA here is from genome assembly GCA_037893225.1 of Hippasteria phrygiana. Lineage (NCBI taxonomy): Eukaryota > Metazoa > Echinodermata > Asteroidea > Valvatida > Goniasteridae > Hippasteria > Hippasteria phrygiana. The sequence goes on from JAZGUH010000502.1 coordinate 1,979,492, forward strand.
ATGTCAATGCTAAACAAAAACAGTGCTATTCAACAAAATTCATTCATGCTTGAATGAATCACGCCACAAATGGCAGCGCAGCGAACGTTTCGCATAGTCAGCTGTTTACTTAGTACCGAGAGCCTCTTTTACAAACCCGGAAGTATGCAAATCGGTGCTATTTTCATCAATTTGGAATTCGTCTATAACAGAAAATATCCTTTTGCACGTTTATCTGCTAAGTAAAAATCCTTTTGAGTACAGTAAAAAAGAATGATTAATCATTTTAGCTGGCAACCTATGTTTGCTATTAAGCCAAAATTTCTCTACGCTTTAGCGGCTCAACAGAACTCGAGCCCTGACCATGCTAGAAAGGAAAGGTCTTTGAACTTTGCCTTAATCCATTCCGGAAATGAGTTCTGGTCCCTGGGCGGTCTCCCTGGTAATACAGGAAGTCTGTAGCCTTATCCCTGGTTTTCATGGGGGCAGGAACCGGTTGTTTTTGACCACGCTTCTTGAGTTTTCTCTGATTGCTACTTTCTATTTTTAAAATTTTTTTATATGTATTTTAAGCACCGCTTCAATCGTGTCATGATAAGATGAGTAATCTTTTGATTTGAGCGACATTCTACAGCCACTTTAAGGAAATCGTTTCAGGGATCAAACTTTTGTTTTCCTTTAGAAGTAAACCCTGACTTAATCCCCACGAGTAGAAACGTGGGGAGCTCACGGTTTCAATGAAGTATGTTCATAATCTGTCACTTCTCCGTGTACATTGTGGTAATCTTACAGTGATAATGTGAAAATTGTGGAATGGTATGGGACTTAATACATCTTCCGTCATTTAATAGCTTTTAATCATATCGATACCAATCACTATAGAAATATGCCAAGAATTGATACTATCTACATGTACTGTCGACTTTACCTGACAATGTCACAAAGAAATCAATTAATATTTCCTTGAAAAAACCTTTGCGCACCTGATTTTATAATATGTATCTGGGGAAACTTCTTGTACACATATATTTCTTGGGTACATCTGACAGAAAACTAATATTTATAAGAAATAATTTGAATGGTTTGTGTTGTCATAGCATTTGTACAGTATTTTGGCAACACGCCTAGTGGCATCCCGATATAAGACATTGTTATCAATGGCTATGGCTCTTCACCATAGCCCGACAATGGCAAAATTCGAAGCCGTAGCCACAAAAGACAAATCCGGGCTACGTCTTTATACTGTGCGAGTGCAGCATACGAGCCTGTAAATAAACTAAACTGTTGCACCCGCAATGTTCCCCAGATAGGTGTACATGGCTAATGGACAATGTATGCTTTGGTTTGGCGTGCCTTCATAGTTGGAATACATGTTCATAATCTTGTCGTTTATCTATGTGCTCCGCGCACATTGTGGTAATCTTGCAGTGATAATGCGGAAATTGCAGGATCATCTGGGACATGCTGCAACTTCCTTCATTCACTCACAGTTGAGTGCACACGGCTGACACACAATGTATGCTGTGGTTTTGTAATACACATTTAGGTGGAATGTGGTATACATGCTAAGCCATTAGAACACAAGGAATGACTTGTGCACAAGTCGGTATACATGCACTACTAAAATTGTACCCAAACCCAGTCTGGGCTAATTTCAGAGAGTTCGCTAAGCAGAAAAACGTGCTTAGTAACTTCTACACCTCCGAACATAGATCCGTGGAATGTTCCAGCCTTCGCTTAGCTGCTTCGGGGCTCATGTAACTTGATATGGGGTCCCCACATAATAAGAGGAAATGGACTCCTTCCTGTCTCAATAGTGATGCAAACACAGTAATGACAGTGAGCAGTGACTGGCAAAACCTGGGACAGCGCTGTCCTCCACCCACGAATGTACAAACCAATATATCTGGAATCAATTTTATAGAGCTGCTATAGCACAACATTTTTAGGAGCACAAAAAAATCAGGTCAGCAGAAAAAAATTGCATGTGATACATACTACTCGTACAGTCGTACTGTTCTCAGCTGATTTCTGCTCGTTAAGCAGCATTTTGTGCTAAACATCTCCGTGAAATCAGATTGTCTTTTCTGCCATGGTTGAGGAGCAATGGATGAAGTCCATGGTTATATGCTCATCAACAGAATGATTCAAAACTCTATTGCATTCATCAAAATATTTATTTTGTCAAACTTTCATATTAACTCTTTCACTACGGTATTATAATGGGTGCTGTGACGTAATTGTTTTACAGAATGTTTACAACGAGCCACTCTGAGCGGCTTGCCAGCAGGAAAAGGCTTTTTTCGAGCCGCTGTGAGCGGCGCGTCGTAGCGGAAGAGTTAACCTCCTGAAGACAGACAATGGCCATTGCCGCTGTTTGAAAAAAAAAAGAAGACCATCTGCCCGGTTGTCGTCTATACGCGCGTTCTTGCGCATACTCAGTCCATTGTTTGCCATTTGCCTATTGTTTTCATTACGCTTGGCTCACCATTATCATAACAGAAGGCCAGAAGGGGGTAATTAAGTGGTTCTATATTAATCCTCCTATAGTTATAAATATCAAAAAATCTACCCACCAACTCTCACAGCTTGTGTGTGTTTCAACCAGTCACTTGATAGGTTTGATATTTAGGGTAGTTGGCTCCATTTTGGCCCTGAGAGGGAAGGTTAATTATTTGTTAGTGGGAAGGGAGATTTTTTGTTGCTAAGTGTTGTTTCACGCTGCCCAACAACTGTCAGAGAAACAATGAATTGACATTATTCGGTATTTTTGTTTCTTTCACTCGGACAATCCTGACCACACACCTACACCTACCAGCCTCCGCGTGCCCCCCCCCCCCCCCCCCCCCGAAAAAAAAAAAAAATTAAATTAAAAATGGGGAAAATGACTTCTCGAAAGCCATGTTTACATTATCTTTTAATGGCTATAATGTGGTTGTACACTTTCTTAGCTCTTACAGTAATGGCTTATTCCCGAAAAAAAGTCTAAATGTTCATGCAAATCAAACATGCTCTAGTTAGCCATACTTCTATTGGAATGAACTTGACAGTTTCTAACCAAAATGTCTAACTCCTCTGCATTTCAATACTTTGCAAGCACATCTTTTTAGCCGCAAAAAAAAAATCTTGTTTATTCGCCCATCGCATGATGTCGCCATATTGGAACAAAAGCGAGGCCTTACATGTACATGCAAAACAAAGATTCTTTTGTACCATTTCTATGTACGTTGCTCAGGCTAAATTTTTACATAACAATTCATTCTAGTAACCAAAGCTTGCCCGTATAGCATCTCTCTCCGCCCAAACATGCAAAGGGCAAATCGCTACAACTTAATCTATTTATACAAAAGGGACCGGACCAGACTCGGGAACTGTTTGCCAGAACTACATGTATGAATGGCAATAGCATGAAAACATGACAGCAATACCAATCTACTGTCTCACGATGTAGTCAACGATGTGGACCGCGACGTTTTGACTGCACGTTGCTAGTCTTCATCAGGCAATGAGGACTAGTGTGAAGTTGAAACGTCGCGTCTACATCGTTGACTGCATCATGAGACAGTAGATTGGTATTGTTATCATTGTTAGTTACCACGATAAATAACTTATTCCATTTTATTGCATGAAAACATCTTCAACGATGGGGAGAAATGGCACTAAGTCAACTATCATCTCTCAGGAAGACATACACATCATGACAGAAATAGGCTCAGAGATTCATGTCTAAAAACTCCGATTTAAAATTGGGTGCAGTTCTGCGAGTAAACATGGCAGGCACTGGAACACTTACCAAAGCATCGACGTGTGATATCCAAAGCAACCAAATTATAGTCCAGTCTGCGTTCGAGAAGATCTTACCCGGGAAATTGCCCACACGAACCACAAGAACTCAGCACACACACTAAACAAACACCCACTGCTATTTCACTTGAAGCAAACCAGATTACTGGCAAGTGGAGTTGAGGGACCTATTCATCACGAAGAACAACGTCAGCTTGTTGAGGTAACTGTTATATAGTAGATAGATTCAGCACAGCTGTCACACAAGCAAAGATTCCAACAACCGTCGAGATTCACGAGTCATGTCTCCTTGAGCGAGAGGCGCTTGGGAGACACTACCAACTTCTCTCAGTGGGGTCTGCCACTCGGCGATGCTCTGTGTAGAATTCAGTGGGCAATTTGGACCAGATCCCTAAACGGAAGTGTCCGCTTAGCACCAGTAAAGTGAAATACTGCTGTGTTAAAATCGAGACGTTTCCTACACGCAAGCACGCTGACTCTACGACACAGTGACACATCACACAGGAATCGGGGTTGGATATCGGACTGGTGGGGGGGGGGGGGGGGAGGGGTTTGGACAGATGTACACAATGAGGGGGAACGATGACTTCAAGCTGAATGGAAGTTGCGAGGTGAATCATGCAGTGTCACTCTCTGTGACAACAACTCGGCTGCCTATCTCTGTAAGGGGTTCTGGCTTACGTCAGGGCTCTAAGTAGACTTGTCCCGATCCATCCAGTGCTCAGGTTGGCAGGCAGAATTAAACAACTTGAAGAAGAACCTTCTACATGCATTGGTAGATTACAGTGAAAACTTGACAAACAGATTGGCTACGGAAGAAGACCTATTTAGCAGGGGTGAGGATTGGCCGAAAATGAAAAATCCACGAAATCTAGTGTTTGGGGTCGCTGAGGACACGAGAGCAACGTAGGGTCTATGGTTTATATTGGTCTATATCCACATTTACAGGTAAAATCACCTTTAGGGTAACCTCAGGAATTCCAGATTTAAAAAGAGATTCTTAAAAAATTCTGAAATCCTGACCAAAAAAATCCTGAAATCAGGAAAAATTCTGACAAATCTCACCCCCGATTCAGTATGCCAAACTAAGGGCACTTGTAATATTATCCCAAAATGTTTGACATTGAGCAAGTCCAAGTCTTTTCCTGTTTTTTTATTTATTAATTTCTTGTTTATCCTGGGCAGCTAATCATGCCTTTGGCATTGGTCTCTCTAGGGGCCAAGCTTTGGATTGGGAGAAAATGAGTAAGGTACCATTTTTAGTACGGAGTCAAAACCAATCTGTGTAGTATTCTGGCATGATAATTATAGGTAGGGACTAAATACAGGCTTTCAAGCAGACCCAGGGGAAAAAGTAAGAAAATAGTAGGATCAAATATTTTTTAAAGGACAAAAGTAGGTCTTAGGAGGACAAAATCAGGATAAATGTAGGACTTTTGCGGGCTTTCAGGAGTAGTTTTCGTTCAGCCAAGTCCACAGCATCACAAGCCTCATTTGGCATGTTCTGTGCTCACAACACTTTTGCTCCATCCTCAACTAGTGTAATACCTACCCTGTGTAATAAATTCTATGTTCTTGAGAAATAATGAAATTCACACTCACAACACAAGATCAGCAGCTAAGCTTCATATTGGGAAGGCAAGAACCACTTTATTTTTAAAAACAGTTAGACACCAAGGCCCTCTTCTATGGAATAAAATAATGCCAATCCCTTACTTTAGAAACATACATGGTTTTAAAAAATACTTCAAAAAAACTATTATTTCCGGAAAATTATAGTGAATAACAGTATACTACTGCTTAATGCTCCAATATTATATTTGTATTGATGTATCATTGCTAAATGTATTTCCCTTCCTTTTTATACTCCTGTTAATGACATTCTTTTCCTGAAACTTTTATTACGTAATAAAATTATTTATATTTATTTAGAAAGTAACATTTAATTATTTGTAAAGGAGCCTGGCCTCGTATAAGCCTATGCTTCTGCCAGGTATCCTCCATACATCACCCTGTGTATTGTACTATTTACTTGCTTCTTTTTCACTTGTTGTGATGAATGGAAATAAATCAAATCAAATCAAATCAAAACTATAAGCTCTTGAAAGTAAAGTTGCAGTACTCCTGCACCCAAGCACTTTACTGTATGATTTTTAGATGACAGGGTGTGACACTTATAAAAAAAAAATTCAATGAGATTTGTATTTTATTTTTAGAGTTGAGGGACAACAAAGTTGGAATGAGTAGGGGAAAAAATAGGAATTTAAAGAAAAATTAGGAAAAGTAGGAGCAAGAAAAAAACATTAGGAAAAAGTAGGAAAAGTAGGAAAAGTAGGAAAACTAGAAATCCTGTAAATACCCAACTGACAGGAGACGACTGGAGGTAAAAGAAGAAGAAAACAGAGCATTGCCAACGTTACCATCAAAATCATTGGATGCTGGATTAATTACTCATCAAGAGAAGATGACCTTCTTAAAATAAAGCACTAAACACAGAACACACTTGTATGGCTTTAGCCCCTTGTGTCCGCCTGCCATTGAAAGGGGACCCGGTATGCCAAGAACGGGCCATGCAGCTAAATAGGCACCACACTGAATAGAGTGGTCCTATTCATCGCACTAGGAGCTTTGTTTGAAAAATATCCACCTATCTATTACACTTCTATTCAAGAACAACATAGTTGTGGGATGTCCACATTTTTAGGTTGCACATTCCAACCCTACCACCCTTACGCAACGTGTACTATTTGTAACCAGTCTCAGCTGATCTGTCCCTTGCCAGTAAAATATTTGGAGCAATTAAGGCTAGTTGAAGGCCAGTTGAAGGAGAGACGAAGGCTACCGGTCACTGCCACTTAGCCAAGTTTCCCAATCAGTAAAACCAGTGCCCCCCTGCTTCAATTGGGCCACAGTGACGAAAGGTCTGATGCGAGTCTACCGTCCTATAAATAACCCACCGCCGGCTTCAGGTGGTTTCCGCAGGAGCCAGCTGGCCCAGTCAGATGTCTGCACGTTCCGATATATTTTTGCCCTGTCTAGGTCGGCTTGTAGAGTAAATGCATGCACATGCAATGAGTGACGGAGGCATTATTTCAATTTTAACAAAGACAAACAAGGTAGGAGGGAGAGAGGCGATGAAAGCAGTTTCAAATATCACATCCCGAAACACACCACCAAGTTATCCATCTAGAAAAGGTTTGCCACAAATGAAGGGTACCACTGCCCATAAGAAATGATAGTGACTTTTTGCCTCTCGAATCCAGACGACGGCCATAGACGCGGTTTGAAAAAGACCTCCTGGTTGATGTATATAGGCGCATACCTGCACTTACTCAATCCATTCATTTTTCAACTATATTGTTCTTGAATGGGAATGTAATGAATAGATGGAGTTTTTTTCAAACAAAGCTTTCATTCACAAGGAAGAGGGGACTCCAACTGCGATGAACAGGACCACTATATTTCGTGTGGTGCCTATTGTTTGTGCTTACGATCGATCATCTGCACAGGTCCGATCCTGGCATACCATCAATTAAAGCCAGACACAAAGGGTTACCCCAAAACTCCCTAGGTCAAGTGCAAAATCATATTGAAATTGGAGGATTCAAGAACTGTTAGGGTTAATGGGTCTAAGAGAAGGATTTCCTATCTTTGTTGGAGGCAGTATTATTGATCAAATGGTGGCCCACCTATTGAAATATGACCTTCCTTGAAAACCAGTGTCCCCTTCGCACAAACTTGACCTATTTTCCATTTCTTAACCTGAACACACACTGTGACTACCCATATTGGGTCAAACTTATCACCTTCACACAAGGCAGTTGTGTTTCCCTTTCAATTACAACCCAAACCGGACAATCCTAATGCTTTGAGTTTCATTTTTGCACACAAAAATAGAGCAATTTGCAACGGCCATGAAATGTAATTTCATGCTGGTTGCCATGAAGCTATAGCCTCGTGTGATAACTCAAATGCCATAACACTGTACACCGTCAGCTAAGTACAGTGAGTCACAAACGAAGGAGGCTACTAGGTGCAACTTAAGTTCACTTTGTTGGTTATTTGTAGATTCTGAGATAGCAGGAAAGAGAGGTGGGATTTAGTGACAACTGAAAACGACAACGATTAACGACAACTAGGAAAACGAGAGTGCCTCAGCAACTAGTCTCAATAAAGTACATGCCGAGTGCGACAGTAAAGATATAGCAGTGTATCTTGTCGTGTTTCATTGAATAAAGAATTGAGTTATGGAGACAGGTCTGTTACATTCTTTTGCCAATAGACCGATCAAATTTGAAAGCGCGGATGCCACTGCAAAATAAAGCAGATACCAGTTTAATAGGGCTTTTCATTTTCGAATAATTCAATATTTGATTATTAGAAACTGGATTTGACAGAATATTCTAATATTCGATACTCGCCGATCAAGTTTTTCACGTGTCAGCTGCAACTGCATGCCTCGCCATTACGCCGGTGTTTTACGTGCGGCGATCAATATTATGGACTGCTCGATCAACATTCTTTTGCATGCGCCCGTTGTATCAAGATCATTACAGGTACTTAACGTTCTGATAAGAAACCAAACTTTAGCCCTCATTTTTCCAGGAATATTTTTTTACAAGTGTCAAGGGTTTTACGGACGGGAACTAAAACCTCCAGCCACAAAAAAAGTTACCTTTGACAAAAATGCGGCATTTCACACTGCTAAGCTCCGTTACTTTTTCTACAAAAATAGCATCAGAGTTGTATCTGCATGTACGTGCATATATATTTTTTCAAATATTCGAACCGGCAAAAAAGGTATTCGAATATTCAGTTGATGATCAAATATTCAGTATATTCGGGACAGCCCTAATTCCAGTACAACAGTTGGTGCATCTGTGTTTGAAATGTGCAGATGCATGCTACACGTGTAACTAAAATGCACAAAACCGTGCACCATTACGCGTGTATTGTTTCATTGCATGGATTCAAGGCGCGTGATATAATGTGGATGTAGCTCAGAAGGCAAATAGCTGCATGAAGGTTCCGTGTGGAGCACTATGGCCTCATGGTCTAGTGTACCGGACTCGAGATCTTGGTGGTACTACAGATTGTGGGTTTGAGTTCAGCAGGGGTCATGGTGCTTGTGTCCGTGAGCAAGACACTTTGTCACAAGTTGCTTCTCTCCACCCAGGAGTAAATGGGTACAATGTGAGGGCAGTGATGGTTATATGTTTGATTAGCCCATGTGCAGCTGGGGATGTATACTCCCCAGGGAGCTGAGAAGGTTTCAGGAATGATTAATGGGCCTGATGAGTAGTGCCTTGAGCACTATGATCATAATATACAACATTTGCAAACATCAACAAACCAAACTACTGAATTATTATGAAATACCTTAGTTGACTGTAAGTAAACAATAGTCTCAAGCATCCTGTGAAATCATGGTACCTAGTGTGTCATTCTCAAGAAAAGTGGCATTTTTGCATCAATATCCAAAGATTGTCAGCCGACAATCGTTGGAAATGGTCTAGTTCCCCGATTTGATAATTCCCCGGTGTCTATAAATTGTTTTCTCTGAAGTAGGGTCAGCGAACCAGACTAATAGAACGGCCTTTTTTCTCTGTTTTCTCGACATCTATGAACGCAAAACGTAAAGCAGGTCAGTGTTACAGCATCTGCTATAAAATACTAACCCCCAAATCCATCCATTTCTGAGAATTACAGTAAAAGCAAATGATGTACACTCCCTTTAAATATGCCGATAAAGACATGCAAACCTCCAACACAGACGTCTGCTGCAAGAAACAGTTGGGGGTACAATTTAACTTTTCACAATCCAAGTCTGATGGAAATAAAAGCACTGTCATTGTTTTCCTAGGCACGATGGTACCGTTTGGAGTCCATTATTCACTGGGTTCTTCCCTATGGACGGCGGTTAACAAGAGTCACCGTTTGTCACACGAAGAGTGACGTCAATCAGGGCATGGAGTGCGTCATTTCACACTTACCGCAGTGACATCAGGGGACTCTGCTTGCTGCTCTGGGTCCCTCACGTCAATTGGCGATGACGTGGCACACGGACCTGCAGGACAGAAAGAAAGAAACATTTCATACTGGGGGGGGGGGGTTGCTGATCAAAAAACGTACAGACTCTTGTATCATCCAGTGGCCTTCCATCATTAGTTCCCCCGTCCAGACTTTCAGGCGCTCTATTCGTCTGGTTGTCTCATCACATCATTTTACTCTTGTTGTTCCAAAGGCTTGTACTGTGAGATACTCTTATTTAGGGAGCACTGCCTAACCCATGGTCGGGCCAGGCCATTGAAAAGCCTGGTCAACCCCTGGGAATTGCAGCCAACTGCAGTTTGCTGCAATTTTCTTTCTATTTACATTCACCATGGCCATGACAAACTTTTTCAAACTCACACTTAAACCTCCAATCTTTCTGTCACATATATTTTGCATCAGCTAAACAATGGAAATGAGAAAGTGAGGGAAAATACTAAACGAGGAACCACAAAAACGAGTACACAGTCTGTGATTTCTCCATCAAAACAAAAAGAACCCTATTAACAAAAAGAACCCAATAAATAAAAAAGTTATTTATTACATATGTCAAGGTGTTGTTGAGCATGTTACATTCAAACAACATTAAATGTTTTTTTCAACAAACAATCCACAAGGGAAACTGAATAGGTAAATTTGAATACATTTTCAAAGTGAACAAAGAAACTGGCAGGAGCGGGATTCAAACCTGCGACCTCCGGGTTACCGTACCGAACATTAAATGTTCACGGGTTGTGGCATTTCTGACGGCTGATCGCCCACGTGCTATAAAGGTTTTGCGGAAACGACTGTGGCGTCATTCACAGCAATAAGGGCTTAACGCTGGACGTGGATGGAATTAATAGCCGTCATTTCCTCTCTCCCTAACTCCTCAAATCACTGACTGATTCCTATCTATGATAATACTTCCCCGGAGGCCAATTTGTGCACTGTAACACAGTACAGATTCCTCCAACACACACACACACTTGCTGACTTTGAAAGCTTTTGCTCAATGAGAACAGGTTATCACCCAAAAGTCTCACTTGAGGTACACTGCTTGTGACCGGTTATCTGATGACTTCTTATCAGCATGACAATTTGCCGAGTATGTAGATGGAATTTGTGTTGGGAAGGTTGTTAATTAGAAGGGAGATATCTACCCTTTACTGACACAGTGTGTGAAGCACTGCATGCTAGGTGCTTTCTGAGAGCCAGTGGTGAAAATTTCACAGGCTTAAGCCCTGTCCGCACTGGACTTTTTTTGTGTAAAACTTACTGAGACGATGGGCACTTTTCCCATTTTAAGTCCAGTGCAGACAGCCTATAACGTTTTCCTCTCAGTTACTTTTCCTGAGTCCAGCGGTTACTTCTACCGGGCAACTGCTGCCCAGGAAAACTGACCAGGTAACTTTTCCTGAGACGATAAGTCCAGTGCGGACAGTGTGAGTCGGTAAAAGTGGTTCAGGAAAGCGTACATCCGGCCCGAGTGAGAGGTCATGCTACACAGGGACACCACGCATGCGCTTTGCATTGTTTTACCACGGTGCACGTGGCAATTTTCCAAATTCTAGTGCGTTGTTCCTATTTTTGTCGCAATCATGGCAGATTTTATTATTGATACAGTCGGAAGTTTGATTGGTGCTAAAGACGTAGGCCTGCGTGTACACATCGGCCGGAAAAATTAAAAGGCACGCGTGATTTGGGTAAATCGCGTCAATGTAGAAGGGTCACGCAAAGCGCCCTCATGAGTCGTTATACTGACAGCTCGGTTACTACTACCACGGTCTCGGTAAAATTTTCCCGTGTCTAAAGTCCAAGTGCGGACCAGTGGTCACATTTGACCATTTTTCATTTTACCATCGTCTCGGTAAAACCTTCCACAAATTTTTAATTTTTTTTCCACAAGCTCTCGGAAAGCACTGAGCAGGCAGTACTTCATACACTGCTTCGGGAAAGTGCAAAAAATCTCTCTTATAATTTGCAGAGCAATATTTTATATACAGTGGCGGCCCCCTATCTCTTGGTTGGACATACCCGTTGAGACCTCTAGTGATGGTTTTGAAGTCTTCGGCGTCAGTATTTCTTTGGCGTCGTGGAACTCTTCTTCACTGTTTACATCAAGGTTGCCCATGCTTTTACTGCAAGAAACATTAGTGCACAGATTATTCACATGAGCATATACTAACTCTTCGCACTATTTCAATTGTTTAACCCCATGAGTACGGTATTTTACGGGAGACGTCGGGGTGCCACAGTGGCTCTGGCAGTCAAGCGAAACGGCCACAATGTGTTTGTGCAGTCAAGCGTAACATATACACAATAATCCAACAATGGATTGAAACTGCACAAACAGCGGCCAATGGCGTCATCCGGCCTGGTGGCACTGTTTAATCCAACAATGGATTGAAACTGCACAAACAGGGGCCAATGGCGTCATCCGGCCTGGTGGCACTGTTTAATCCAACAATGGATTGAAACTGCACAAACAGCGGCCAATGGCGTCATCTGGCCTGGTGGCACTGTTTAAACCAACAATGGATTGAAACTGCACAAACAGCGGCCAATGGCGTCATCCGGCCTGGTGGCACTGTTGTTTTTTTTGCGCCATATGGCGTCATCCGTACGCAAGGGGTTAATAGAACCTATTCAATGTTATTTGAGAGTTGCATGTATTTCTGGTAATGAAACAAAAACCGTACAATGTAGCAGTATGGCTACAGAAATGTCCACCCTAATTCTCACCCTAACTCTCACCCTCGCCCTAATTCTCACCCTAATTCCCCACCTTCGCCCTAATTCTCACCCTCACCTATGTTTCTCATTGTTTTGGTATAAGGGGACCGGCTGAATATGCACTGTACCGTAATTTTCGGAATATAGGCCGCGGCTTATACGTTGATTCTTACACTGAAAAATGTCCCTGCGGCTTATACTCCGGGCGGCTTATACAGCAACATTTAAAGAATAAAATCAGTCACAGAAGCCGCGCCTCAGCGTGTTGGAAATAAAGGAAACCAGTCCAGAGGGACCGAATTGACTTGCAAATGTACCGTAAGTACCGTTCACACCTCACAAATCGTGTGGTGCGTCTGTTCGTTTTTGTCTGTTTTATCGTTGTGTAATCCATGTTGTTTATTATTTCACTGGTTAACGTAGGGTCCGGCTATCAGAATTTTCAATAATCGATACATCGGAGGTCCAACATCGATTATATTCGATGTCAAAATGTCAAAATTCTGGGACTTAACGAAGCTCTAGTCAACTATTATTAGTATTAAGGATCATGATAAACACATACCTCCACCGCTTTGAGGCTTAATCTACCGCATCTGCGGTCTGCGAATGTGACAAAAAAATACAAGTTGTGTACGTATTAAAGCCTACAATAATTGTAGGCTTTAATACGTACACAACTTCCATTTCCAGCGTCCTCTAAAGTGAACAAAATATTGTTACAATAATGTTTTGTCGCCACATCTTTGCGGAAAAGTCACGTACTTCCGGGGCGCGGGTACCAGTATTGTCCGTAGTAACAAAATCGCGCGCGGGCACCATGCGACGTTCATTTTCACATTAGGAGAATTTTTACCGAAATATTACAATCCATTGCAATCCGCTGAAATCTTTCAGTAAAATATATTCATCTATCTGCATATATATTTATTATTTATCAATTGTCATTCTGCCGATTTAATTTCGTCCTCGTATGTTCCCTGAAGTGGAGAAAAATCCAGACAAAAATCGTCTTTCGTTTACAGCAAAACGAATTATTTTCTTCAGATCTAATGAGCGTGCCTAGTTTTGGATTACACCATATGCTACGAGGGATGTTGTTGAATTTCCGAAAACATTGTCAAGTGGAGTAAATGATAACGGGGAAATAAAAATCATATTTGTGTTTGAAAAAGAAGTTACTTGCTTCCAGGCGTATTTGCTTTATATCAAATTTAAAGAAACATTACTTTTATACTGAAATCTTAAGCCGAAACCAATAAACATCCCTTTGCATGAATTACCAAGGCCCCCAAATTTATGAATGGTTGCCAGCACGTACATGTAAGCGCGCAACAAAATCTACTTTGGCCAATCAAAACAACGACTAGCGACACGTGCCGGTGAAAATAGACATGCTCGCCGTTGCTGAGCGGAGTACAGACTCTGTATTATCGCGGTACTGGAAGTGGTTTTTACAATGATCTCAACTTTTTATTCATAGTTAATGTTTGACCAAAACATCCCTGAATAAAGTACGATATTTTCCCTGTCAAGTTCAAGTTGAATAAAGACGATTAGGCCTGCAAGATATTTCTTAACACCCTGTTCCCCCCCCCCCCCCCCCCCCCCCCCCCCCGGAAGGCGACAAAATTCACTGAGACAAGTCTACTGATTGACGATTGGGGGCGCCATTCTCTTTACACGGTGCGTCGTCGTTAGGCGTTTTATTTTTTTTACCGCACTGTCATTTTGCTCCCGTAAGTTTTTACGATTTCGCGGTGGAAATATCGTCCTTCGGCGTCATTTTGCATTTGTACATGTAGCTGTAGAATGGGAACCAGACAATAGAACTTCCATGGACAGACCACCATTGAAGATTTATGTTAAAATAAAGACGGTACTTTTTAGCAGACACGGTGAGGCAAAAAAGTTTTGGAAAACGTGAATTTATTAAAAATCATTAAAACTCAATAAAAGTCCCGACACAATATTTTATAATCGTCATTTTTATACAACTTAGCAGGAAGTCCTTAATGCCTGATGAACTGGAGAACAATCGCCATACGGTTGGCAACGCAAAAAAAGGAGTAATTTCCGATGCCGCGATAATAAGAGTTGCCGCGATAATTAATAGGGAGTCCGACTAGCGCTTCAGCATGCAACATGATGACTTGTGGTTGGACGTCGTCAGCGCCGCGGTGCGGCTTATACACTGGTGCGGCTAATATGCCAACTTTAAATCTTAATTTACAGATTTTTGCGTGCTGCGGCTTATACCCCGCGCGGCCTATATTCCGAAAATTACGGTATATTAACCAATGAGTCAGATTTTCACGCGACAAGGAAACATGCTTTTGCACCCCAATGTAATTGCAGGAAAAAAAACATTGATCAAGTGACAATCTACATCGTCAGCTAAAAATCAGGAGCAAAATTGTAACACACTTTGTACACTGGATTTCAAGCAGACCCACTTGGAAAAGTAGGACAAAAGTAGGACTTCAGAAAAAATCAGGAAAAATGTAAGACTTTTGCATGTTTTCAGGACCAGTTTTTGTTGATAGTCATGTCCACTGCACCACAAGCCTAATTTGGCATGTTCTGTACTCCATCCTCAAATAAGCTCTTGGAAGTAAAGTTGCAGTACTCCTGCACCCAAGCCCTTCATGGTGTGATTTTCATATGACAGTGAGTAACACTGATTTTTCGAAGTTACGGGACAACAAAAATACGACAAATAGGAATTTCAAGAAAAAAGTAGGAAAAGAAGGAGAAAAGTAAACAAAATTAGGGAAAGTAAGAATACTTGAAAACTTGGGACATTTTCTTACCTTCTCAGTGCCCCAATGAGAGGTAAACTGTCCGACACTTGGGACTCTTGGGTGGGGCTGATGACCTCGTCCGTGGGATCCGGGCCCCAACTGTGGCGACGCACCCTGTGCTCGTCCTCTGGCTCCAGGAGATCCTCAGATGACTCGTCAGGAGAACTGGAATGGACCAGAGACAACCAGTATGAAAGATTCAAAAGGGGGCTTGACCTTAAGGTCCTGGCTGCAAAACAGAGTTTATTGGAATCCTACTAGAGGGGAGGGGGGGGGGGGGAGGGGGAGGGATGACCACAGAAAATACTGCTCCTATCAAAGTTTCGATGACTTATCCGAATTAGAAACGTTTCATCACGGTTCTGGCATGTCGAGGCGTTATATTATTTTCAAGGAGCCTTTAACCAGGAGGCTGTGGATGCAACAGATGTTTGTTTGTACCTTGACAATATAATAGCTCACATACAAACATGTTATCACCAAATTTGTTATGAGCTGGACAGTAAACTTAAAAAAAAGTGAGATTCACGTCGAAATCGACGATTGTGCCGTCGTAGCTGTAGAGACAATTATTTTTATAGAAATAACAAGGACAAAAAGAATCTTCCGGAAATCTGGAAGACATCTCACCGAAAATCCTGAAAAATCAAGAAAAATCCGGAGAATTATTACCCCTGTAGATCTTAATGATCTGACTAAATACAAATAAAGCATTCCTCCTCATACCTGCTTCTGTCCAGTCCAGACGGTGACATCTGACCCGAGGTCTCAACCTCCGACCTACTACTGTTTCCCACGCTGACATCGTTGATGCGGATCTTGACGGCGTGGTCTGCCGAGCTCTCTTGGAGCAGAGACGAAGAGGAGGCTTCCTCTTGGCCCGACGTATCCTCCAAGAAGGCCGGGTCGGACAACTCCTCCTCCTGGAGGGATGAGGATTCATCTCCTAGGAGATTGGTTGCCGGGGAGACAGCGCCGGGCTCCTGCTCTTGCTCTGCCTCCTCCTCGTCGCTATGGCGGTACTGCGTGGAGGCTTCCTCCCTCATTGGAATGTCTTGAGTGGGCAACAAAAAAAGAAATGGCAAACATCATAGTAAACATGTTTTCCTTTAAAGGTTCGAAGAAATCCAAATAGGAAATTTTTTATAAATGGTTCCGAAATAATGATGAACAGTAAAAAGATTTTGCTGTTGTTGTTGTTGTGGAAGTATTTCTCAAAAAAGAGAGAATGGTTCTTCAAAAGAACCCGAGGTATAACTCGACATTCCGGTCAGTATGCTCTGACCATCTTCATTCTCCTGAAGACGGTCAGAACATACTGACCGGAACGTCGAGTTATACCTCGGGTTCTTTTAAGAAAATTTTCTCTTTTTTGAAAAATATGTTTCCGCAAACCTTTCTTTCATCAGTATCTCCGCCATGCAAAGCCTCAAATCTTCCTTCTTTTTAAAAATAATTTATCAAGACTTATGGACAAAAAATGGTGCGTGCCCCACCAAAAATAAGCAGTGTTTTTACCATCGACATCACAATCAAAGTTATTTTTTGCGGGTATGGGCACGTTCCATGATTTTTCCTTAGTCTCAAAGAATTACTAAAACTCACACATACATCACTCTCTTTTTTTCATATGTATTTCTTTTCTCACCGAGAACCATTTATAGAATTTATCTTTTTTTGATTTCTTTGAACTTATTAACAGCTGGTGTATTCATCGTCAAATTATTGATTAGTTTCTTCATAGGGCCTACTCTTTGCTACTTTTCTATTCCTGTACGTGTAACTCGGGCCCAAGCACTAATCTTCAAAGTTACTCTCACACCTGCTTTCGTACATGTACCTATACATATACCTACTTCCGAACAAGAACTTGACTAAATTCTGTCAATGTTTTTCAACTACTTCTAAGCAGCAGAAACCCTCTTCGTAAGTGTGATGTAATTTATGAATCCAGTAGTGCAGTGCAAACGGTAGGAAGTACACGGTATTGCTTCGCATGCTGTCTATAACGCCCCGTGTATTAGGATCTGAAAGCTAACACTACTTGCAAAGAGGATATATCCTGAAATAAAGCCCACGGCCCACGTTGACAGTAATATTGCATGAAAGATTGTACACTACAGAAAAAGCATAATTCACGATCTGGTAAGTGAATAAACTTGTTCGAAAGCAATGCTATAAAAAATACAAGCCTTTACATATAGCTGATATGTTGCAAATGTGAACTGTGAACGAAATGAATATTGGCAGTTAAAAAAAAAATGAGCATGTGACTCTGCACTAAAATGATGGGCTGATGAAATTTGCATTGGCCATTTCCATTTTTTTGTTTACGATGATAAAATTGCCTGCAGTACTATATGAAGTAAAATCTAGACAATTTGATATCTTGCATGATACAGTCGACACGATTAACAACTTTTTATCCCTTGATGTTGTGTCATGCACTCACAACACTTCAGTGTCATGTTGCGAATGACTGCTTGTGGGGGAAAAAAAATCACACGCTCACTTTACTCAATATCGTTCCCACAGCGATGAAGAAAAAAAAATGAATGATCGTTTATTAGATTATTTGCACGTTGGCCCCAACATGGGGAACGGGAGACCAAGAATGTTCTTCTGTTAAATCACGATGCCTCCTCCGGACTATGCCCTGTGCGGAATGCAACAAGGTGCGAAGAGGATGGGGAGAAAAAATCACATCAGGATCGGACCCGGGGTTCTCCTGAGAAATTTGCAACGAAAACGGTTTGAAAGATTCTCAGGAGAAAATATCATATACATTTTCTATTGGTAGTTCTGGATTAGCATTTTGGCATAAAATGGAATTTAACAACAAGCTTGCATGACACACTGCCCAAAATAGTTTTCTAATGTAAGAAAACCTTTCTTGAAGTAAGGAAAAGTTGTCTTGGTTTCAGAAATTGGCTAAGAAAAAACTAGAAAACAAATCTGACAATTTTGAACACTTGTAGAAAACTTTTCTTCTTCCAAGATAATTTCTTAAGAAGTTATTTCTTAACTTAAGAAAGAAAAACTGCAAATTTGTTTTCTTGAATGAGATTTTTCTTGATTTATTGCTATTCAGTAAGAAAATATTTCTAGCTTTTTATTATTTAAGAATATTTCAGTAGCAACAAGAAAAAGTAATCCCCCCCCTTTTTTTGTTATTTAAGAACATTTGAGGGAAAAATTCTTATTCCAAGTTACAAAAACCAAGAACTTGAAGAAAAATATTCTGATTAATGGTTTCCTAAATCAAGAAACGGATATTAGAAACATTTTATTGCTATACTCCCTTGAAAAAAAAAATTTTTAAATTTTTTTTCTTCAAAATAAGAAAACCATTTTTGGCAGTGTATACAATGGAACGTGTGGGCATGAATCAGAAATTATAACTCAGGACATGAGATAAAGTAAACTGCCATTGGCTATGCATATATTCTTTTTAAAATACTGCTGGTGTGTACCCTATGGGGGGTGAAGGCATGAACCGAGACTCCTCTACTGATACTCCTGGTAGCAGTGGAACCTAATAGTACTACATGTATGGTGTATATCTGGTTTGCAAATTACATGCAACCGACTGTAGTCAAAAGAGATCATTTGTGTGGGGTCTGATGCCACTATACAGGGTGGTAAAAAAACACGTAACGGCATACTTCTACTGCCCTGAGACTCAAACAACCTATACCAATGCATGGATAATTTTAAAAGAAAAATGATACCAGGATATCCTGATTCGGTCCAGTAATCTTTGTTCTAAAACCTCTTTTGTGAAACAAAGTCGGGGGTCATTTGGTCCCGAGGTATGAACACAAGTATGCTATCATCATGCTCTTTTCTCAGTGCATGGAACAAATGGCCAAGTGACCCGACTTTGCTTCATAAAATAGGCTCTGGAGCAAAAACTACTGGACCGAATCGGGAGGTCTTATAATTAGTATAATTTTTCTTCTAAAAGGATTCTCCATCCCATCGGTACAGGTGGTTTGACTCTAATGGTAGTGGAAGTATGCCGTTCTGTTTTTTTTTTCCGGACCACCCTGTATATGGGAATGGACGTGATATTCAGGTGCAGTATGGTGAGTGTGAAACCCTGCACTGAGGAGTGCCCCTCCCCTCAACTCACAGCATCACACCCACTACAGTACATGTATATACATCCCCAGCCAAATCTTTGGTGATCAACAGCCCCCTCTTGTGGCAAGTGCAGTAAGCAGATGTCATGATGCCTACGTTGGTGCTTGTTAACCTTGCAAATCATTTCAGTCTTTTTAAATTCTCATTTTGTTAACTCCGAGCAACAGGAATGTATGGGCAGATGAAGGCACAAAAATGACCTGTGATTTTTACGGAAAGCATTTTTGCCTTTTGTGCAAACTTCAACCGCTCTTAAAAAAATGCACTTCTTCCTGCTAACTCTTCACTGACTAAACTTGCCTTGCCCATAGAACGAACCAACGCATTCACAAGGAAAACTCATTTACATGCCGTGATAAAATGTAGCACTGGCTACTGTGAGATTTTTGTCTAAACAGTTCATTTTCTAACATTATAGATGTCAATTTTATTTAAGAGTGCCCCAACAGGTTCCAATAAGAAGTTAGAAGAAATGTGTACCGTATTATTTATGCAGGTTTCAATAAATAGATCATTTAGCTTCTAAACTCACAAGCCACTGACTCACTAATGTTAAGTAGCACGATGCATAATACCTGCAAGCAAGATAGCAAATCTGGAACTGTGCACGTACTAACCATTTGATTTCTGCCTGCCATTTTCTGACTGCTATCAATGGAAGGCGCAACAAGTGTAAGCAAATCCTACTACTACCTACGATATAATGAACACAGCCAGAGTGTTCTTTTTTTTTTAACACAGACACAAATGTGACAATGGAGGAGCACTGGTGCTATGTTATGATTGCAGTGCTCGGTCCATGAGCAATGATGATAGTAACGTTGTTCGCTTCATACCTAACATGTGCATGTAAGGAGGAGGTGTCAACAGAATTCCTGCCACAGGAAGATGAAAACATCAACAAGATTAATTCATGTTGGGTTATTTGTTGCCGCCTTTTAATTGACCATCTGATTCAATACCTACTGACAATCAATTAACCCTTTCGGTATACACAATCCTATGAACAAACCCGAATATGTGATTTGCACCCGTAGCGCCATTGCACTGTGGCAGTCACATTCACAATGACCGTCTGCACTAGTAAGCAGGAATCGTGGGTTTGAATCCCGCCCGAGTAAGCTTGTGAATTTTTTTCACACAGGCTCTCGGAAAGCACTGAGCATACAGTGCTTCATACAGAGTTGTAATCAAGTCAATCACAGGTCAATCACAGGTCAATCACAGGTCAATCACAAGTCACTCACAAGTCACTTCACAAGTCACTTCACAAGTCACTTCACAAGTCACTTCACAAGTCACTTCACAAGTCACTTCACAAGTCACTTCACAAGTCACTTCACAATTCTGGTCTCAAGCCATGTAACAAGCTATTCAAACACACTATATAACAAAAACATTCCTTTGTCATTGTTCATCCCATGTAGCTTGTGAGCTGACTTGTGATTGACTTGATTACAACTCTGCCTTCATATATTACGTCAGGAAAGGGCAAAAGAGAAAAAAAACTCTGTTCTTATTTACATCATTATCCCGATGCAAAATTCCATCTTCACTTTAACCAGTTCTTGCCGGGATTATTTTTCACGAGCCTGGGTGCCAGACGGGTTCAGGCCTTTATCTGCGGTTAGCACACCCTGGCCTCGCTCACTGCGAGCCGGTCGCTGACAGATATTTCCGCTGGACCCTTGCCTCACTGAGTGCATGTATACACGTCATCCGACGCGAACTGACTTGCTAATGTGCAAATCAATGGGAATTATCAACGTGTTCACTCCCCCAATGCCCAAGGCGTAAGATCCGAGTGGCATACCAACATGAAAAGGCCAGATAAGCTCTTTGAAATGCATACAAATATGTCCTCACGATTACTTCTGTTACATCCGATCACACACGCACCCAGGAAACCTTCATATTAAGATCACAACGACTGGTCAGGCATATTAAACTGAAGTTTTATTCAATTCAGGCCACCAACACTGCATATCGCTCACTGTAAAAGCCAATAACGTACGGTTGGTTTGCGGGGTGATAAAATGCTCTGGCCAGAGTCCATGTGCACTTTAATCTAGTGCAACCCGGTGGCCAATTTCATTAAGCATATAAAAGAACCTTGCTTAATAAAATCAGGTTACCGGCCAAAACTCCATGTGATGTACAGTGGTGTGCAAAATTATTCGAACACTTGACATATCTGAAGAAATTGATATTTAATGCCTTACAATGCCAGGTTTACATTTTTCACCTGTATTAAATAAAAAAGGTAATTGTTGTGAGCATACATGTAGCTCACATTAGTATCTGCCAGTCCTACCATCTTTTTTTTTATCAAACTTTACTCTAATATTTGGTGCATCCACCCTTGGCAGCAATCACTGCGGCACATCTTTCGGGCATAGTGTCTATATATTTCCTGAGAGCTTCTACACTAATGCTGTTCCAAGTCTTCTGAAGTTCATTCCAGAGGGTTTCATTTGAATGTACATCGGTATATTGATTGCCATTTCATCACAAACAACTAAAGTACCTAAAATATGCCAAGTGTTTGAATGATTTTGCACACCACTGTATATTGCTTGTGACTGATGCTTAGCTGTCGTTTACTTAGCTTAGTCACCTGGAGTTGCTGGTAACCTGATTTTATTAAGCAAGGTTTTTTGTGCTTAAACAAATTTTGTGCTTACGCAGCTCTAAGTGGAGTTTTACTGCTTGTGGAATATCTCAAAAAGGAAGTCCCATAAAACTGACCGTGGTCAAACAATGAGTGACTTGAAATTGTCTTCCATAAAGATTATAAGAAAAAAGATTATAAGTTGTCATGGAAGTGTGCAGTACAATGGGTTTTTTTACAAAGGAATTGTATTGCTGTATATTAAATGTGATAACTGATAACGTGCAAACAATTACCTTTTTAGAGGTTGAGACCAGTGTAGTAATTATATTGTGTGGGAAGTACAGATGGACGTACAGGAACATGCACATAGGGTCACATGCTAAAATTATTAAGTTATAAATATTGCTGTTTTTCTTCTTTTTTTAAAGCGGCAACAGTACAATTGGCAAAAAAAAGAGACAAAATACAGCACCCCAAGATGGGTAGGCTTTCATCGTGTGCATCCCAGAGAGGAAATTCTTGTTATTGTTAATATTTTTAGAAAAGGTGTGTGTCAATTTTTTAGCCAAGAATGCTTTTCTTAAACCTAAAAAAAAAAAAAAAAAACAGTAATTTTGGTCACTATTTTAGAACACTTTCAGAAGAAAATCCCTTTTAAATTTGTTTTCCATATTTTCAAATTGCAAAAATTCCCATGCATCTGTTCCAGGTGATGGCATGGAATGTGTCATCCAGGACAATTATTTTTCTAATTATTATTTTGTAAACATTTTTAGATCAATTTTACAAATGGCCATGCTAATCGCTTGCGTACGGATGACGCCAAATCACGCAAAAACAAATAATAACCATACTCAAGGGGTTAAATGTATACCCAAATGCCAAATCTGCTCAGTTTGAGACATTTCCATGGAAGAAATAAAATAGGTTCATTTTAAGGTGGAATGCTAATTTTACACGAGGGAATGCTAATTTTACACGGGGGAATGCTAATTTTACACGAGATTACAATTCCAAGTACTCTTTTGTTTCGCGTATTTCAGGGGAAGAAAAGTTACCAAAATCAATCGTCCTTGCTTAAACACTTTGTTTTCCTTTAACTGCAGACCATAAACACATAGTTTTAGTGTTTGTTTTTCCTCCTCCATCACAATTCAGCTAATCAATATTTTGATTGAACTATCCCATTCCCAGTGAGACCGACAGTCATTTTCCTCGTTTGGCAATAATTCACGGGCCCGTACCGTCAGATTTCTGACAAAAATTCTGCTCGCCGATCACGCTCTGGCTGGCAGACAGAGGGGCCAAGTGAGACGAAGTGTTAACATTTTATAATTGGGAGGATGAAGCAAGGCGTACTTCATGGAGGGTCGGGGGGGGGGGGGGGGGGTGCTGGGGACTTTACTAGGGCTGTTCAATTTAGTATTTGATTATTCGAAAATGGGTTTGACCGAACATTCGAATATTCAATACCGGTACGGCGCCGATCACGTTTTTCACGGGTCAGCTGCAATTGAATGCCGTCTAGTAAACAGTTGCACGCAAAGCACGCCAATGTTTTTATGTGCTCAATTACTGGGTTTTTGCAGTAAATTATTTATAAGTATTAGAGGTTTTACAGACGGGAACAATAAACCTCCGTCAAAAAATATGCGGCATTTGACACTACTAAGCGCCGTACCTTTTCTATTAAAAAGCATCAAGAGTCGTATCTGTACTTGCATATTTTCTTTATTAAATATTCGAACCACCAAAATAGGTATTCAAATATTCGGTTGATGACCGAATATTTGAATATTCGGTATATTCGGGACAGCACTAGACTTTACGCCACTAATTGTACAGGGTTTGTGATAGAAATGGGACCTGGCAACCCAGGGCGGATGGGGAGGAATCAGACAGTATTATCAACATAATCCTTCTTTAATCCTTACTCTGGCGGAAGCAAGCATGTAGCTTCCGGGGGAGAGGGGGGGGGGGAGATGGCCTCCCCTATATCCCCACTTTTTGACAGGGGCGATGGGCCATAGGATCATCCCCCCCCCCCCCCAGATTTTTGTTTTAAAAAAATACGGAAAAGAGGAAAATTAAAAGAGGGCAGGAAGCCAATACGGAAATGTCAATTTCACGTCAACGTCCCAGTAGAAATGTTGGTTCAAAAGTGGATATGTACGTTAAAATATGGACAATAATGAATACCCAAAATGAAAAAAGTAATCTTACTTTTCCCAAGAGGTGTGAATGCTGATGACATTCTATAATAACCCTAACCCCCTAGGCATTTTTACAAGGAGGCTTCCTCAACCTGTCAAAATCCAACACTGTGCAGTAAACCTATGGCACATTCTTTGGACTTGCGACAAATTGGGGCATCACAGCTCCATGTAAAGTAATGGTGCCAAGGCCCTGCAGTACTGAACCCATCAGAATTAGACAAAACCTGCTGTTGGAGTTTGCAAGGCTTGGGGTAGTTAGGGTTAAGGGGATACTCCCGGAAGATTCTTGGGGAACCCAAAGATACTTGGGGGGGCAGGGAGAGAATGACCAAACCTACTGCATAGGAAAACATAATTTGACTAAAAGGGACGTGCCATCAAATCTTTAAAAATTATTATTCTATTTCATTGTTTCTTGTCCCTTGTCAAAGTTTTGCATCAAATAAAATAACCATTCCACTTGAATATTACGGATAAATGCTTTTATTAACAAGATATTATCAACTGAGCAAAGGCAACTCTTTGCCTGAGATATCCCGGTCTACAGTTACGATACATTGATGAGTCCGGTTTCCCTGTTTGGATTCATTTTGTGCAAGGAAAACAAAAAAATTTTACAGGTTACCAGCCAAAACTGCATGTGATGTATATTGCCTGTGACCGGTTCTCAGTTATTTTTTTGCTTAACAGGAAAAGCTTGCTACAATGTAAGCAACATTTTGTGCTATAAGCATAATTTTGTGAGGATATTCACTTGTAGTGTAAAAAATACCACTGTACTGATTACTTATGTTTCATTTACAAAAAGTAAAAAGAAGAAGAAACAAAAAAGTAACAAAGAACAAGAAAACAAATCAGAAAATATAAGAAACTGATAGAAAACATATCAATATCAATTTAAAAAAAAAAAAATTCTTAGCCCAAACCCTCCGATTAAAATGAAAACAATTCTTGCATTTTCACTTTCAGTTGACGTCCGACCCCCCCCCCCCCCCCCCCCCCCCATTTCAATAAGGCAGACTGACTGCCTTTGAGCCACTCTAAACCCCACCTGCCATGCTTCACTTCATCTCGGAGGATGATCATGTTGTCTCCCCGGCGGCTGTTTACGCCCGATCCCAGCCCTGTCCGATTGATCGGCCAGGTATAGAGCCGGCGAGGGAGAGGGGGGGACAGATTACGCCAGGAGTCTGCAAGGTGTTTCATTACGACCCACAGACTCGGAATGTCATTGGATTGGGGTTGGAATGCACTGCACTTTCATATCAGATATCTTTCACTATTTTAAAAGGCACACAATTGCAAGAAAATCCCCCAAATTGTATCTTGTTGGTTTAATAGATACCTAACCTGTTTCCAAGGTCCGATCGTACAAATTATACTTGGTGTAATATTTACAGAAAAAATGCAAAAAAACAAACGAAACACTGACATTAATGGACTGGTGCCACACATAGTGCAGCCCACATGCAGCCAAAGCACTACAGACTAAGGGCACCACTCTGAATTTTCCAATTTTCTAATGGTTTGACTTTCTTCCCAAACCAAACTGGCATCCCTGAAATAATTCTCTTCTATGATTTTTAGACAAATTTTCATGAGGCGGTTGTGTACATCATTATATTCCACTTTTAAATGATCTTTCCAACCATAGTCATTTTAGGACGAATGCTTTTTGTAGCCTAATTGGGCGCCTGCAAGGTAATACGTCCCTTTAATTTTTGTTTGAGAAGGGAAGAGATTAGATGCATCATCTTAAATGTAGTATACAACATTTGCAAACATCACAAAAACAAAACTACTGAATTATTACGAAATACCGTACTAGACTAAGCAGTCTCAAGCATCCTGTGAAATCATGGCACCTGGTGTGCCGTCGTTTTCAAGAAAAGTGGGAATTAATATCGTTTTCCAACGATTGTCGGCTGACAATCGTTTGAAATAGTCTAGTTCCACGACCTGATAATTCCCTGATGTCTATAAATTGCTCCCTTTTGTCTAAAGTATGGTCAGGGAACCAGACTACAAGAAATTTGTTTCTCTCTGTTTTCCCAGCATCTATGCACACAAAACTTCAAAGAGGTCAGTGTTACAATATTTGCTAGCACGCTATAAAATACTAACCCCAAATCCATTTATTTCTGAAAATTACAGCAAAAGCAAAAGATGTTTACTACATTTAAAGGCTTACATACGGGAGTATACAATGCTTTTGCACTGGTTTGGTTGGGCTGCAGTTTCCTGTTTTCCCGATTTTAGGGAAAATACAGGGAGCAACACTGCTTTTTTGAAGTACAAGAACAACAACTGTTACTGGCGATTTTCAAGACATTTTCTTGAACTCACAGAATTAGCCTCAAAATAACACTGCATTGCTGTACCGGTATTTGATTTTTTTTTCAAACAAAAATAACTGCATGCGCCATCACGACATACCAGATTGTGGAAGACAGCAATTGCGCATATTTTTATTGGTAGTTGGAAAGTCAAAATTATGTCAGCATGTTGGCATTCAACTGATCTTTCTCTTTGTCCGATTACTAAAAAAAACACCCTTCAGGTTCCAATTTTCCCCCATCCTCACTGAATTCTGATTTAATCTCAAATTCCAGTGATTCTTAATCTTCCTAAAGCACTTCGACAACTGATTTATTGATGGATCATCTCGCATACGGTCCCAGAGCTATTCTCTTTTGCCTACTTCCTTTAATTACAAGAATAACCACCTCAGCAGGATAGCACCGCTTCATCCTAGCCTTTCCTTGAAGGTCACAAAATCCATGGCTACGTCAATTTCTCAGAGAGACACACATGTGGTCATGAGATTTCTAAGAAAGCTCACAAGTAGATACAGCGCAGGGAAGAAAAAATGAGGCAAACAAAATGTTTATCATCCCTGCCTACTTGCTTTTTTGAGGCTACCTCTTTTTTTTCTATTTTTTTTTTTTTCCTTTTTGGCCCTTTCTCTGAAATAAAAATGCTTATTCGGAGCAGAGGATATAACCACCGAGATGATCCATTGTATTTCTGAATGAATTGAGGGGACTCCACTTTTGGTAGAAGCTGTCTTAAAAACAAGGTCTTCAGTCTTTCTGGATCCAAAAACAGAAGTGAAAAATGGGGCCACCTCCTAGTTTTCTTTAAATGATGAAACGTTAAACATGTTTTTGTTTTGGCCAAATCCACTTTTTATCAGATGTTAATTTTTCATACCAGCAATGATATCACCTGGATCTCAAAACCTAACCCTTTGCATCAGCCAGGGGGAAAAATCATTAGGTTTGTCAAAAAAAAAGGGGGAAAAAGCACCCCACAAAGCAAAATTTGTTTTCCATGAATTCTTAATGTGAATAGTGGTTGACATTTTGAGAGCTTTCTTAAGAAAATCCCGGCGAGGGATAAGAGTGTTTTCTTTTTGGTTTTTTTAGTATTTATAATCACGACAGGCAAGGGACAGCTGAAAGAAACTGTGGGGGCATTTTAGAGAATCTTTTAGATGGGGGAAAAAAGGGGGAAAAAAACATTTTTTTCAGTTCTCTCTCTTCTCCCCGATTGCATGGCGAGTGCTCAAAAGCCAATTTCCGGGGAAATCATTTCTGATCGGATGAAGGATTTTATCAAAAATCGAATCACGACTCGGCGATGCTTTGGGAATTAGCGGTTTGAGCAGCGAATCGTTCACTTGACTATCCTCCCCCCCCCCCCCTTCATTCCACCTTCCCAGCCATACACACACATCACTGCATTCTGATGTGCTTTGTGCCATCGTACACTGACAAAACCATTTACAGCATGGCAAAACAGGTGGCGCATATAAATGTAAGGAAGTCATTTGTCATAGTTTTCAACCATCCCAAAATGTGGCGAACTGTGAATACATCCTTAAATTTCAAAAGATACGGTTTAAAATTACAAAAAATGGTGTCATTAGAAGCAAAAGAAGACTTTCAGGTTTCAGAGGTACTTTTCGAATGACAAAAGCAATAAAGGACCAAAAAATCTTCCGGAAATCAGGTCTCACCACTTTGAAAAATCCTGAAATCAGGGTCTATCCAGAGAAATCGCACCCCTGAACTTCATTTAATACTGCTGGGGTCCAACTTTCAATAATTGAAAATTTCAAATGAATTGAAAATGAGGCAGACTTCATTCATTCAAGGTTGTAAAATTTGAGGTTCATTTTTAACCATTACCTTGCCAAATCCAACAAAACCCAACAATGGTGAAAAGCTGTTGGATTTTGTAGTCAACACAAACTACCATGGTGTGTTGGATATATTGTTGTATTTAGCAGGGTAGCAGCTGAATACACCTGTTGGAATTTTGTCATATTCAGGAGGGTGGAAGCAGACTTTGGTTGGATTTGGCAGGGCTCATGAATACAAACGTTTGTTTTTGTTGGATTCAGCAGGGTAGCTGCAAAATGCCAAGGCTGGTGTGCAGGTGGTACCCTGCAGAATCCAACAACATCTGCTGTTGGATTTTGTTGTATTTAACATCAGGCTTCTCATTTCAGTTTTGTTGGAAATTGTTGGATTTAGCAGGGCCATATGAAAATCATTGAAGAGGGTTAGGGATAAAGACAGTTAAGATCACCAGCCCATTGGTCTAGTTTGATCTTGTAGTCTGCCAGACCATTGTCTAAATTGCTGGACTCGGTCCATCCGTCCAGTGCAAATTCCAAGTCCCATTCCATAGAATGGGGTGTAGGGGTGTAAAGAGTAAAAGGAATACTGAATTCAAGTCGGGGAAGTTAAGGGCTTGGTGGTAGAGTGTCAGGTGCACGAGGGTGTTAGCATGGGTGTCAAGGTGTTATAGTCTGGGTGTCGTGTTAGTTTCATCAAATAAGTCATGCTTGGGCGGAGTTACTCACTTGGAATATTAATTTTCTCATTCTCATCAGCAAGGACGGGGCAAGATGAACTAAACCGTGACAAGGACTCTCTCCTGGCATCCTGAAATGAGAGAAAATGAACCCCAAAATGGCGTAAATACTGAAAATTATAAAATTCAAATCTACAGGTAGGGGTTAAAGGTCAAAATCTAATAATGTACATGTAACTTGTTAACATGTAATGACTGCTATGCCATCCCCAATTCTGTAAGCCCACCCAGGTTTGTCTTCGGTGTAAATTGAAGACTTCCCATTGTTCTTCAGATAGCTTCTTTTTTTTGCACTTTAACATTTTTGCAACCCATCATTTGTTTTGTAAACTTTTTTTTTTAATTCAGTCAACATGACCATCCTCTCACATTCTTTTGTCTTCAGCCTTAAAAAAAAACACCAAAAAACATGCACTCCCAAACAAATTTTACAGTCAGTGTATACTGGTCATTCTTTTGGGGTCCAAAAGTGTGACATTTTTGGTGTCCCTGTTGCATAGTGACATTATAAGATTTTGCAATTCCGGACACATTATTTGATGCCTTCTATCTCCAAGATTGATTGTGTAAAGCAAAGTATCTGCCAAACTGGTAAAAAATAGTGTGAAGTTAAATTTAATGATACTTGATGGGGAAATTACACAGGTCAGGTGTAAAAAATTACACACTTTTAGACCCCCACATTTATGGAATGACCCATACACTGAAACAATCTTCTCCGAGAACACAACATGCTCCAATAAATTCATTCGCTTATAGCGCATTTCAACAATACAACCAGCATGTTTTACAAAATGTATGCTACTCCAAGTCCCAACACCAGCTAAACAAAATCAAAAACGATTTGTTGTTTGTCCTGCAGCTATTCCACAAATGTACGATTGCATGACTATTCCTAAAGGTCTGTCATTTTCACAATGCTGATTTGGCAATGCTATCAGGAAATCTCAGTGGAATTCGATCTTGGTATCCTAAAATCAAATCCCAGAAGCTTATAAAACCAGACCATAGACTGTAAAAATGATCACGTTCAGAGAAAAATCAATCCAGGGGGGAAACCCTTGGCCTTGTGCCAGTATGACACATTTGACAATGGACATGTCTTTCTGGCGCCCATGCTCAACAGTACAAATGTCTGGCAGAGTTTTAGCCACGTCGCATTGCAGACGGGGCTCTATAAGCACTGTTGTTCTTCTTCTTCTTGTGCCAAATTTGTTTTCGTGACACGGCTCAACAGAAGAGGGCGCAACAACATTTACTATGCTTTACTGATTCATAGGTGGACGACGCGGCTCCTGCACAAATTCGTGCTTGATGTTCAACTTCCCCACAAATAATGCTCAACCATCTGGCTGAAAATCATACTCAAGGCTCAAGTTGTTTCATGTCAATTCCTGGTTTTATGTTTTTAATCTGTAGACTAGATTTTAATACATAAGTGACAACATGTCATGTACTGAGCCAAAAACATTGTTTTACAAGAAAAGTTTACAAAATCATTCTGAATATTTTTTCCCTGAAATTTCTGCATTGGAGGCAATAAGTTTTTTTTTTTTGTTGTCCCAATCAAAAACTGTAATTCTGTAATTTACCCATACACATATGCTGTTGTAAGCTGTATCAATTTATTTCCATTTGCCGGAAACAAAGATCCCCTATGAAGAGAACATGTTGCAAAAGACCCAGGAATTTCAGAATGTTAAATTTTCATGGGAGTAGTGGGGAAGGTTGCGAAATTTTATGGAAATATTTGCCAATGATAAGGGGGACTTTGGGAAAAAACAAAATGGGTAACAGTTTAGTTGTACAATATAGTACAATGGCTTAACTATGAAAATAAGGAAATCATCTTCCTTCTCATGTATTTAGGACAAAATGAAGGATTGAAATAAATTCTATCCAATTTCACACCCAAGTATGGCACACACCACACCGATATTAGGAATTTTTACCAACAAAAATTAAAAATCCAAAATAGAAAGAAATCTAAAATTTCCAAAAATGAATTCCAAAATTGGTCTCGTTTCTAAAAAAATATTTTTGCGTACGCCCCCGGCCCCCATAAAACCTCTGGTCAATAACTGTGCCCGGCCCAGTCCATCTAGTGTGTAACAAAATCCAATAAGTAAAAGTGATTTCAGTATCATGGCATTATTAAGGGATGTCGTCAGTCTGCATCTCTGTGATAACAAGGTCTTGTACACATGAGCGACTTAGATACTCATCGTCATTTAAACGTCAGGTATGATTTCAGTTAACGTCAACATCCCCCGCAGAGTGGTGCTGTGCGAGGTTCCGCAAGCCCCCGTCTTGTCTTTGCACGCGAGGCCGGAATATTCTGCATCTCGGACATTGCGCCTAATTGCTACTCTCCTCCCTGACTATGATTGGAATGGAGTTGTATCATTACATGTGGGTGGCATGCTTGCCATTTTCTTTTCGGTTACTTTCCTTCTGAGGTTAGGCACGATCCCCGCAAAAAAAACCCCTCTTTTTAATACCTACGGTTGCCTGGCAACACCCTTGAGCCTGAAAACTCAACAGCTGGTGCGGCACAATAATCAGATTTTTTATTTTTTTATTTTTTAGAAACGGAGAAAAATGCTCTTACATAATGAATACTGTATCCTTGAAATTTGAATTCGCTGAAAGTTTGATTTTCTCGAACAATAGGAAAGAACAATGACGTTTTCTTTGATTCGTGATACAATATTTTATCTATTACAAATTCTGGTGGATTCCATTGGGGAAAAGGCATCTACTACACAGAAAGATCCAACACATTGCATCCTGCGGACAGATTAACCTTTCACATGAATGTTTATCATGTAGTCTTGTTTACCAAACTTTGTACTTTGATATTTATTGAACAATATTGTCTATACTTGCACCCAATTAATAACAGCCACCCAGATGGGGTTAATAGAACACTACATTGGTGTACACAAGGGGTTCACAGTGTTGGTTAAAAATCACAAGCAAAATAAAATGAAGGTAAAATAAATGAACAGGGTTCAATGACACATCACTAAGAACAAACATCCTACAGACTGGGTTTTTTTTAACAAAGTTTAAAGTCATTTTCAAAGTGAACAAAGAAACTGGTAGGAGCGGGATTCGAACCTGCGACCTCTAAAATACCGTACCGGCACTCTACCAACTATGCTATCTTGCCCTATGTTGGCGGTCTCCCAAATTGTCAGTATCTTTGTTCGGGTGGGCGCTTTAAAGTCAGAACACTTCTTCAACTTACAAGAAACTTGGCACACAAATAGTAACTGGTGAGGAATTTTTTTCTTAGTTCAGGACCAGTACCAAATGGAATACAAGTGAGTAGATGGGGTATGGGGTTGGTGGGAGTAGAGAGCTTATAGTTGAAATTACAAGCAGATCAATTTGTGATGGTCCTAATCCATAATTCTTTAACCTTACAGATTAGTATTAACCAGGGCCCAATTTCATAGCGCTGCTTAACACCCATTTCATAGAGACTGTAAGCAGTAAGCACAGCAAAGAGCCCGCTAACTTCGGAAGCAGGATTTGCTTAAATTAATAGTGACGCAAGAATATAAATCTCCATGCAAGCGCAAGCGTTAGCACGACTTGGCCATGAAATACGCTAATGCTTTAGCAAATTTTCCTGCTTATAGTTAGCATAACTTTTCTGCTTACCGTAAAGCAGCGCTATAAAATTGGGCCCAGGGCTCAATATCATCGTTCTGCTTACGGTAAGCGAGGAATCGCTCCCAACTATAGCAGAAAATTCTGCACTAACAGTTAGCATATTTCAATGATTAGCACAGAATTTTGGCTTGTGTGCATGCGTACATCCCATAACTTTAAGGATTTTGTGCTTACGGGGGTTAGCGCAGAATTATAGGCTAGCTCAGTTAGCACAGAATTGCAGGCCAATAAGCACAGAATCCAACATTAGGGACTCCATTGGGCCCAGTAAAGCTCTACAAACTAACAACAAAACTTACACCTATCAAGCTATCTATTCAAAGGGGGGGAGGTAGTCTCACCAACAGTGGAAGTTACCCCACCTGGGTGTATTAAAGGTCTGATAATTTGGATAATTTACTTTGCCATCGGAAGATTTATCCTCTATTTAGATCTGGCCCCAGGAAACCCGTCAGGGTGGTAGAGTTGGCAACGCAAAATGCGGCCAACCCTACAACCTCCGTTCGTAGCCCTTTATATAGAGTGGCTTTTTGCCTTGTATTGGGCGACTTTCATAAAAAATAGCAAAACAATTTTATCTTTTTTAAATGAACAAAGGACTGTATCAGTTTCTTACCAACAGTATCCCCACGCACTTGTGAATTCTACGTACAATCCATGGTCCCAGGCTGACATTCTGCATAGCTACAGCCGAATCCAACCAGTAAGCTCCGGCCCAAGATTTTACTATTACCCACAGACCAAGACAAAATGGGCATATCCTTCCCGAGATATGGGTATTTAAAAAAAGTAAAAAGAAAATGGGTTGAACAAAAACCTGGAGTTTGTGAGCAGTAACCAGGGCCCAATTTCGGCTAATTTCAAACATCCTGAGGGAGAGGCAGGGACTCGTTGCCAAGCCCAACGCGGGAGGAAATGTTCAGTTAATGCTGCCAATCTTGGCTTCCCATTGAGGAAATCGCAGTCATTTCAAGCTTGGTCATTCTGTCAGCAGCTTTTTCGCGTTTCCGCCACTGTTTGCTTTGCTTTATTGGTATCAGATGTTTTTTTTCTTCGCGTCTTAGAAATAGACCTTTTTCTGAAACTCTTGGAAATGATGACAGAGCGTTGCCAGAGAGGGGGGGGGGGGGGGGGGGGGGAGAAGGGCGGGGGACCATGGGTGTGGATGGAACCACCCTTTTCAGATTACACTTCTGCCTTTAGGGAATACTTGCTCAATTCCTTCTGACCCTCAAGGAAATAACTACAGCCTTTACATCCCATCAACCCCCTCCCCCTCTCCCCACAAAAAAAAAATGAAATTGAAATAATACTAATAATTCCAAAATTCAAAAAAGTCTTTGCAAAGAAATTGAGCTATGCTATAATAATTAACCCCTTGTGTCCGGCTGATGTGGGACTGCTATACCAAGAACGGGCTGTGCAGCCAGGCAAGCAAACAGTTGGCACCACACTGAATAGAGTAGTCCTATTTATCGCACTTGGAGCCCCCCTTTCATGTGAATAAAAGCTTTGCTTTGAAAAAGCTCCATCTGTTTATTACACTCGCTGGGGTGCCATGCCGGCTTGTGCAGCCAAGCATAACGTACACAATTATCGGACAATGGATTGAAAATGCAGAGATTGGCGTGTATCGACGTCAACCGGCCAGGTGGTAATTTTTCAATCTGCCTCTATAGAGGTCATCCGGGCTTAATGGTTTAATGCTTAATGCTGATTTGGAACTGTTTTGCGGTAGCACCATGTGTTAACCCCTTGGGCACGGTATTTTACGGGAGACGTCGGGGTGTTGCAGCGGTTCTGGCAGCCAAATCGAACCGCTACAATGTGTTTGTGCAGTCAAGCATGACAAACAATAATCCAATAATGGATTGAAACTGCACAAACAGCAGCCAATGGCGTCATCCGGCCTGGTGGCACGTTTTTTTTTTTTTCACCATACGGAAAGGGGTTAAATCTCTTTTTTGAGTTTGTGTGGTTCTGAAAAGCAGTTACCTTTATTGCCCTTCACCATGCAAACCTTCAAAACTTCAAATCTCATATGCTGATTTGGATTTTCAAATTGTGAAATGGTACATTAGAAGGATTCTTAATTGTTTTTGGCCTGGCAATATTTGACTGAAGGGGGAAGGGGGAGAGTATCATTTCAAAGTGCTAGTGCCTTCAAAACCCTCCCCTCCTCTCCTGCTTCCCGCACTATGGAACAGTTCAATATGGAGGGACAGACGGGCACACATTTTGGCGATTGTGTAGTGTAGGGCCCCTCTTTAGTTTTGATCAAATTAGAGTCAAGGGTATTTTTTCTCATTCCAACATGACTTTTTCAACCTAAAGTAGACTTCTCTTAATTCTACTGACATTTTTTTTGTTGTAATTTTAAACAGTTTATTGCGGTAGAAAATGAAATTTTCTTATGCGCTTTACGGCAGTTGCCATGCGTCACGGTGATCGCCATCTTTATTTTCGCATTGCGTTTTGTCATCTTCATCGTCGCTTTACCACAAAATTTCCTTAAAAAAATAAAACAATGCCCTTTATCTACGGCATACCTGTAATGTTGCAAACTAGTTCGGAAATTCCAATTACCTAAAAGTGAATTTTTGTTCCCTTATAGGGAACAGGGCCCTACACAATCGGCCAAATGTTGTCAAAAATCTTAACCCTTTGTGTCCGGCTGTCATTGATGGGAGGTTGGTATACCAAGAACAGGATGTACAGCCAAGCGTAAACACAAGCAATAGGTACCACACTGAATAGAGTGGTTCTATTCATCGCACTTGGAGACCCCCCCCCCTTCCCTCTTTCGTGAAAAAGCTCCAACTATTCATTACACTCCCATTCAAGAACAATATAGCAGAGTTGTAGTCGAGTCCCTGCAAGTCCTTTCACAAGTCCTTTCGCAAGTCCAGTCAGAAGTCCTTTCATAAAGCCAGTCACAAGTAACTGGATGAACAATGACAAAGGAATGCCTTTGTCAAAGCTCATTTGAATAGCTTGTGATTGGAATTAGGACTAGAGGGTTTGTGATGGACTTGCAGGGACTTGTGATGGACTCAACTACATCTCTACAATATAGTTGAATCATGAATGGATTGAGTATGCACAGGAATGCACGCATAGACAACAACCAGCCAGGTGGTCTTTGGCTATGGCCATCATCCATAATCAAAAGGGCTAATATCGGAAATAAATGCAGATAAAAGATGGATAAAGGACTTACCTCTGTGGTTAAATACTCCTTGTTACTGGCCCGTAACCTTTGAACTTTGGTGTTTAGCGAGTGAAGATGCGCCATGCTCTCTTCTGAAAGGGAGAGGTAAAAACCAGGTTTTAGACAGCCAGTTGCTATCACACACACATCCATGTTGTCGGTCTGTTTTGTTTCTGTTCAATCCTGTTCAAAATGATACTGCCAACATTGGGCGAATTACACAAATGGATGAAATACGTGTACAGGTTCCTTGTCGGGGTTTGCTGAACACTCAGTCATCCAAGCGATCAAAGAATCCACCGCCATCATCGCAAGTATCCACATAATCCGATTCTTTTATATCCACGGCTCATCTCCCGATTAAGCACCGTCATATTTGAGTTTCCGATTTCAACAAAGAAAACAACTGAGAGAGAATGCACATCTTCAACCCCACAGAACATGGCCATAAAAAAACCGCTCCAACCTAGGCATATAAATATTGCACCACCACTCAGCATGCAGATCCGAGCTCAACACCCCCGTAACACCGTTGTGACACCACAAAACGGCAACATTTGGTTGAGGAGCTCCACACTTTTAACACTAGCAGAATACTGCACCGACATGCGGCTCAGACCAAAACACCCACTGTCCGCTGCACAGCTCAAGTGCATCTGTTGTGTGTTCTCACGCACTCTAGTCCGCATCACCTTGGCATACGACACAATAATTCTCCCCTGCATGCCAATTCAGTTTCCACGGAGTGGCTCAGCTCATTCTTGGACAGCCTTTGTGGGGGCTCTTCAGGCCAACCCTGCAAAGAACCAGGCACCGTTTCTAAGAGCAACCCCCGCCCCCCCCCCCCCCCCCCCCCCCCCCCCCCCCCCACCCTGAAATTGAAGAGGGCTGTTATGCAATTGTCCAATGCCAAACAAACACAGCATCATAAATGGGGAGATTCTATGGACAGCACTGGGCATCAATGTTGATTTCGATCATACACGTCATACCCGATTGAGAATGATTCTGTGATATTGTGATTCTGTGATTCTGTGATTCTGTACATCCCAACACCGACAGCTTTTTTTTGTTTTTTATTTTTAATTATTTTTGGGGTATCATTTCACTAAGCAAGCTCATTTCTAAAGGTACATACAGTTTGTGATTTGGCTTTTTTTCTGTAGAAAATGCAAAATTCAGATCACACACATCACACATCTGATTGAGAATGATTTCCATGATAACCAACCATGATCAGTAGGCATACAGATCCCAGCACTTTTTATTATTTATTCTGTGAGATTTTTTCTCTAGCATTTATGAAAAATAAGAAGCTGATTTTAACATTAATTTTTTGGTTACAGGCAACAGCCATTTTTCTGTAAAATCAAGTTACAAGTATAACTAGTCGACATGCAGAAAAGGCTTTATAAATTTACATATTTACACTGTCAAGTAAAAAATAAATAAATCAGCACCCGTTTTTTTTTTTATAATGATTTGACATGGAGGTACAGTCACTTTCTAATTAATTTCAATTGATTACACCGTTCATTATTCATCTCTTCAATGATCTCATTTTATCTTTTGGTGCTGAATTAACTCCTTTGTTATTTTTTTTTACTGCCTGTATATTTTTTACCCTTTACTTTTGAAAAAGTAATCAAGCACTATAGATAAGGATTGTGCACATATCGTTAATTACAGTCAAGTCCACATTGTCCACACACAGTTCAAGATTTGTGCACTATGCG
This sequence comes from Hippasteria phrygiana, assembly GCA_037893225.1. Lineage (NCBI taxonomy): Eukaryota > Metazoa > Echinodermata > Asteroidea > Valvatida > Goniasteridae > Hippasteria > Hippasteria phrygiana. Next base: position 2,017,336 of record JAZGUH010000502.1, read on the forward strand.
TGAATAAGCTAACAACTGCAGGTCCCTGTCACCCCACACCCCCCCCCCCCCCCACCACCCACCCACCCCTTCAATTTGCTGACCTTTAATGGGCCAGTGGGTGGGCATTCTAACAAGATTCTTGTAGGTGGTTCATGCTGCCAGGCATGCACAAGCTAGCTCTTAAATGCCACGGAGCTGTCACTCGGGGAAATTGGCTGTCTGAATCCTTCACAACACCCTTCATTTGTTATGACGATGACTGTGGTTATTGTATTCCAATCCAGGAAGAGGGTATAGGGTAAAAATGATCACCAGTCCTTTTTTAAATTTATTTTTCAAGGTGAACAAAGATAATATGATTAAACAAACCACATGGAAACCGACTAGGTAATTTTGATCACTAAGTGAACAAAGAAACTACTGGGAGAGGGATTTGAAACAATAGTTTCCAGATTATTGTACTTGTGTTCCTATGTTGATAGTCTCATTTCATTTTCATTATTTTTTTTTCATTTTAAAGGTTATTACAAACTTGCAGAGAGCTCACCGATCGATAGTGGCTCAATGTTTATATCCCATTTTCAAAATGAGAGATTGACCTTCCTTGAAAAAAAAACACACTATGCATTGCTGTTATATCTGAGCATATGCCCTCTATAAAGCCTTCAGAGAAGGTTGATACATAAATGGACCAAGTAATTTTTAATGACATGAATACATGTAGGGCAGGGTTATCTTCATGCTACTATAAATATCCAGGTCCTTTGAAGCCATTCTATGGAGAAATTGCTAAATTTTTTATTTTTTTATGTTACGGTACTTTCCTACAATTACATATACATGTAGGGTACAATTACATATACAATTTCTTTAATTTTCATCCTATTTTTACTGTTTATCACTTGCAAAACACTTTTTTACAACTTTTACCTTATTTGGGCATACGGCTAATTAAACAAATTAATTAACGAGCTCGTAACGAAGTATATTGTTACGAGCTCGGCAATATGTGTAGCTCGGCAACCATAGCACCTACCATGGCCAATGATACATAAAATTAAAGCTTATTAAAGCAGCAATCCAATGACGTTCTGTGATTGTCAATATTATCAACTGTTCAAAAGTTGTTTTCAAAAAACATGAAAAAAGTGCATCTGTCTTGTAACATTTGACCAAGTGCATATTAACCCCTTAACGGCCTGTGCAGCCAAGCGAAGCGGACACAAGAAGCTTGTGCAGTCAACCGTAACATACACAATAATCCAACAATGGATTGAAAATGCAGAGATTGAGTGTACAGACGTCATCCGACCCGGTGGTAATTTTTTGGGGCGCCTACAGGCGTCATCCGGCTTTAAAGGGTTTAGGGTATTGCTTCTAAAAATTTCAAAAAATTATATTTTGGGGGGCATGTCATTGGATTACAACAATGTTTCTGCTTACAATAACACAAAAATGAAGAAAATCCGTTTTGAAAAATAGTGAAAATTTATTGTTTTCAAAAATTACATGTTTATTTTAAAATTACGATGCGAGAAAAATGCATTTGTAAATGGTATTTTTGAATACATCTTCTTTTTTTTCCCTATTATCCATTTCTTACAAATATCAGCCTCAAAAAATGGAGTTGATGCAGTGAAAATATAAGGTCCAAATATGTGTTTAGAATAAAAAAAATATGGAAAACTGGGAAAACTGCCAAGTTTGATATTCATGAACCAAAGCATGGCGCTATTGGACACACAACAGAGGCACAACATTCTCTACATTTTGGAGAAGATTTTTCCATATTAAATTAAAAAGCTCGTTTTGAATTTAACTTCTAACCAATATTTCTTCAAAACATTGTTGATTGGGTTATTTTGAAAGAACGGTTGTTGTAGTTACTATGCCATTTTGACAAGGAGTTTCTTCTTAACCAAACAAAAACAGCATCCTCTTGTATGAGAAAAATAAAAAGATTTTTGAAAAACAAAATTAAAACCACCACTTTTTTTTCACATCAAGTTCAATAAATCATTTAGATCATGCTCAGATTGTTATAATGCATGAATATGTAAAAAAAAAAAAGTTAAATTTGATATTTATTGCATGTTTCTTGCAACACCATACAATTCAAAGCTACCAAAAATGTCAATGAGTTCTGTAACCTACAGGTATTTTACAAATTTCCCGACAAAGACTGTTTGGGGCTTATCAACAAAAATCTAACTCATCAGAGCAAGATTGTTCCCAGAGTCATCCACGACAGAAATATCTCTGTTTGTTTTGAAACTAAAGGCAAGGAGATTACATTATACTATCCATCAAGATTTCGTTGTCAATATGTTTACAGTTTTTGAGCGGCCTGTTCTTTAAAGTGGGTCACCTCCGATAAGAGTTGACTGGTAAGATCCTGCATAATGAACATAATTCCTCAACAACGTATCTGCTCCGAATAAAGTGGGCCATGACCATAATTCTGCCATTGTGTATTAATTGCCACTAGCGTACCGGTACACGCAGTTGGTACCTTGTTTATCGTCGTATCGGAATAAGGTAACCAAAAAATTGTGTTGCCCTCAAAAAGAGCGACCATAAAAATCGACAGATTCAGGGTTGGTGTTTCTATTTTATTTTTGTATTTATTAAATAAAATATCAATCAAAACATAACTCAGCGTCTCCGTCTCAAAAAATGTTTGTATTTGATGTACCTTCTTTACTTTATGCGCATTTTATGTACAAAATGAAATCAGGGGGTTCGTCCAACGTTTAGGGCTAAACACGCCCGGGTGAGCGTGAAGACCCATCGCGCTTGTCAAAGCTCCATTTGGGCTGAAGAGCAGCCTAGCTTAAACCCCTAAACTTTTGGTCTGGGGAGGTCCAGCACGAAAACAAAAACCAAGGACAGTGCATGCGAAAATACTATTAATGTACTAATTAATGTACATACAACCAATTCAATCTCTTTTAGACATCTATAAATATATTGTAGCGGAAGAGTCAGATCAAATCGGCAAAAAACTTTGTCGTATCTCTCGATGTTTACAACAACCAAATGAGAAAAGCAACCAACTTGGTTTTTTTTTTTCGAATCGGTCACATGACGGCAGGGCTTAGTTTATTTTCAAGCTCGTTTTGAATAGTTTTAGACGAGGGAAAAAAAAGGAAAACTTTTTCAATTTTTACCTGTCCGAGGGCAACACAACAATTTTTCCTATGGCCTAATGCATGGTTCTCCACTAAGTGTCCGTTTTCATCGGTGTCTCCGAAGACCAAATTAAATATTTCACCAGTAATCCAGCAAACGATAGTACTGTGAATAGGTTTCTTGCAATTGGCTTTTCTGCACTGTTCATGTACACTCAGAGTGCACGCATTCATGCAAAAAAAAAAAAATTAAAAATCCATTAATAGGTGCCATTAATCAGCCCTTTCTTGATTATCCTTTGAAAATGCCATGGAGAACATCGATATTTCGGGAATTTTGTTTAACCACTGGCATAGGAAATTACCTACATGTACATGTATAGACAAATTTCACATTAGCTCTGTCTGCACACTTCCAGATTGAAAGTGAGGCTCTCAGTGTTAACAAAGGCTCTCGGTGTTAAACAATGCTATTCAACAAATTCATTCATGCATGAATGAATCACGCCATAAATGGCAGCGCTGTGCACATTCAGCACAGTGAGTTGTTTACTTGGCACTGAGATCCTCGCTTTAAAACCCGGAAGTGCACAGATCCGTGCTATTTTTTTATTAATTTGGGATTCATCTATCACCGTTCAGAAAACCACTGAGAGGCAGAAAGCTTACTTCCAAGGGCGGGATTGGTTAAATTCTGGTCCACAAATCTGAAACTGATTTTTACTGAAAAGCTTGTGCCTGTACCCTGCCGTACCTATTGTTATTGTTTTTCTGGCCGCCTGTCCGTTTGTTGTTTGACTGCTTGTTTGTTCATTCTTTCATTGCATTTGTTTGTTTGGCAGCCTATCAGGTCTTCTTGTCTGTGTGCTTTCCGTATATAATAGACTGACCAATAACACTTAAGTTTAATCACCTAGGTAACAATGTTTAAAATTTTGGGGTTTTTTGTACAATTCGTAATTTTAGGTTAGTCTGTATATATCTACATTGTAGTTCATGATAATTTATCCTTAATTCATAAACTATAGCCTTCGCTGTCTTTTTTAAAAGGATTTTCAAATTTCATGTTCAACGCTTTGTAATTTTTATTAATGTAAGATACCATATTACTTTCAAGTATTTAATTATTATTTTTATTAGCAATACTGTGCAGTTATTTGCCAGTAGCCATAAAACTTGATATTTCAGATTTGGTTGAAACAAATTATGGAGTTTTTCCTTTATTTAGCGTGAACAACCAAAATTGACGGGAACCTGCGACCAATGGAATATTGCAATAAAATCCACCGGCTGGGCCACCTCGGCCAATGTTGACAATGTCCCAGTACACTGGTTCACGGGTGAGATTTGAGGAAAATTTAAAAATCCACAAAACATTTGGAGGCATTTGTATTCGATGGTATTGCTGAAAAATGCATAAGAAAACTGCATATTCTACCAAAAGATACGGTTCAAAAACAAGGTCATCAGATTTAAAAGACTTTCAGGTTGCAGAGGTAATTTTGGAAATAAAAAATTCCATCACCCCTGACTGCTTGTTGTAATAGTTTATCCTTTTAATTCCATATACACATGTACTTTATACACAGGTGCCCTCCAGCTAGCACATACTTTGAGTACACATTCAAACAGCCTGAGATACAACGTTCACATACTTGTATCTTTGAAGGCACGTGACAAACGGTCCCTGTTTAGGGAATGGGACTGATGGGGTTCAGGGGGGAAAAAATAATACCGTCGACTGTAAACTCAAGAAATCCTGCACATTTTGCCACACTTTAGTATGGCAAAAGGTGCAGAATTTCTTGATTTTGTTATATCTATAACTTCTGATTTGTTGAAGTCCACTGTTGCCAACAGGTAGTAGGTGTGTTTCGTGCAAAAGCTGAAGATTTCTGCTGATCTCTAACTAAACGGAGTATATGTTTCAGTGAGTTGATCACCTGAGCTCTCTGCTTTAAGTCTAACCTTTGTCACAGTCACAAATTAATACATGTGTACATCACTGTACCCATATTTGCTTGAAAGCAGAAAAGAAAAAAAATCCAGCTTGTCCAGAAATTCCGGCAATGCACGGTACACATGCACACATTCCACATTTCCTTTCTAGCCCATGAAATACACTACCCATTTATACAGTGCAGAATTTTGTGTTGTAGTCAGTGGCAACTCTTCACTTACGAGGTGCGATCAAAAAGTTCCGAGACTGTTCCTGTTGCGAACGAACGAAGAGTAGCACAGTAATGTGCATATACATTGTAGCAGGTGTAAGCAATAACTTTCGCGAGTAAGTATTTCAAGTAACATCACTTGATCAACATCAGCACCTGTGTTACATGCATTTTTGTGACCACTGGTACGTGAGCATTTGCGATTTCACCATGGACCTGAAACTTGAGCAGAAGCAGCACCGTGTTGGAGTCTGCGAGGATCTCCGTCAACAGGCCCGGGATGACCCAAACTTCATGTCGAGGATCATCAGCGGTGACGAGAGTTGGGTCTACGGCTACGACCCAGAGACCAAACAGCAGACTTCGCACTGGAAGAGCCCGCAGTCTCCAAGACCGAAGAAGGCGCATGGTCATCGTTTTTTTTTACATTCGCGGGGTTGTGCACCGTGAATTCCTCCCCCAGGTTCAGACTGTTCAACGCTGAGTTCTACTGCACCGTTCTGAAGCATCTGAGGGAGAACATTCGGCACAAATGGCCTGAACTGTGGCGCGATGGCAATTGGGTGCTCCAACATGACAACACACCCGCTCACAGCGCATTGAAAATGCGCGAGTTTCTCGCCCGCAACAGCACAATCGTCGCCCCCCCCCCCCCCCCCCCCCCCCCCACCGGATTTGGCTCCCTGCGACTTCTTTCTGTTCCCCAAAATGAAGTTCAAGCTGAAGATTCGCTGTTTTGACACTGGAGGAGATCCAGCGAGAATCGCAGATGGTGCTTGACACGCTTACGGAACGGGATTTCCAGGGAGTGTTCCAAGCGTGGCAGAAGCATCGCTGCACAAGGGGACTACATTGAAGGGGATGGCGGCCAGATATAAATCACGTACAGTTTTTGCTTGTTATAGGCGCAGTCTCAGAACTTTTTGATCGCACCTCGTGTACCAAGCCGAACCATTAAATCAGGCCCAGAACAAAACCTTTCAAGACTGCCTGAATGGCAAAATCAATTTCAATACACGCCAAGCCATGTCACAAGACAAGACAAGACAAGAGCAGGTGTCTTTGGGCTCAAAGAGTCTAACAACTCTTCAAGGTAAATTAACTGACTTAAAATGACATCGGGTCGCACTTGCACTTTAAAGAGAAAGACGGGGGTAATTGCAGGATTCTTATATCACCTCTATGCTGAGGGTAAAGCCCGGGATTACTGTACACCTGGCACATGTCTCTATCAATAAAACCCCTTGTGTATTACCCAGCCACTCTTCAACGTAACTGTGATATTGACTATCTGCTCATATCTCCTTGAAGTTGTAATTGAATGGAACAAGGAAAGCAGCTTGTTTTTTTTGTTTTTACAAAGGTATTTAACTAATAAAAGTTAGCCTGTTGTTTTGATCCTAGCAAAATTGTTCTCAGCAAAGTTGTATGTTTTCAGTGTCTCCGAGTTCATGTGGCAAACCGTTCCAAAGCCGAGGTGCAACATTTGAAAATGCTCTATCACCGTAACTGGTGAAGAGACAAGATCAGGGAATTGAAAGGAGGCTGCCATATGACCTCAATCCCAGTCTGACAGTACGAAGCTGTAGGAGGTTTTGTATGTAGGGCAGGGCAGAACCATGAAGTGCTTTGAACGCGAGGAGAATGATCTTGTACTGTATTCTGGATTTATAACTGACAGCCAGTGAAGTCTGTGAAGTATGGGGGTGATATGAGCCGATTTCTTTTGACCAGTAAGCACAGTTCAACAAAGTCATTTTCATTTTGAATAATCCTACGTTTCTTTTCAACCACTAGAACTGTTTTGAGTAGCCTGTTCTAACTTCATGGTGTTATATTATGCCAACTCCGGGAAAAAAATCAAGAAGTGTCTCCAGTACAGTAAATGATTTTCCCATTTCAAATACGGCAGTTTTCCATTTGAGAAAATACTGAATCCTTTCTGTTTCACCCTTACGGTGTGGGGCATCTAACGTGCCAGTCCATCAAACTTTCTAAAGGAATAACCTACCAAGATCTACACTGTGCATGTACGAAATTGTGTTAAATGTAGTATGCAACATCAAAAAACAAAACTACTGAAGTATTACGAAATACCGTACGAGACTGTAAGTAAATAGCAGTCTCAAGCATCCTGTGAAATCATGCCACCTGGTGTGCTGTCGTTTTCAAGAAAAGTGGAAATGTATATCGTTTTTCAATAGTCTAGTTCCCCGACCTGATAATTCAGGGGGGTCGGGGAACTAGACTACTAGAACAGATTTTTTCTCTCTGTTTTCCCAGCATCTATGCACACAAAACTTTAAACAGGTCAGTGTTACAGTATTTGCTAGCACGCTATAAAATACTAACCCCCAAATCCATTTATTTCTGAAAATTACAGCAACAGCATATGTTGTATACTACCTTTAACCCCTACAGTATGGCTTTAATGATGAGGCGCTGGTATGCCAGACGGGTTTGTGCAGCCAAGCGTAACGTATACAATCGGTGAACAATGGAATAAATACGCAGAAGAATGCGGGTACAAAGGTCAACTGGCCAGGTGTTTTTTGTTTTTTTTACCGTGGCTATAGCCGTTATCCGTCTTCAATGGGTTAAGGGTGCTTGAATTTGAAAAATGAGTATATAACACAAGTGGATGAAAATTTAACTTTAAACATTTTTGGGAAAAAAAAAAATCACATTTGAATCATTGGATGGCAATCAATCTTGTGAGTTTCCTGTTCCTGTGAAAACAGACAACCACACATTCACACTTTGATTGAAACACGGACGAAAACAAAATCAATATTAGATGGCGTAGATCGAGCCCACTTTCTCAAATACCCAGTCTGGCCTTTTCTACCCATATGCAATCACCCAAAAAGTGTTGGGGTGGGTGGAAACCGGAGTCGGGGACCGCCGAGGCATTCCATCAAAATCGCACCTTGACGCACGGCATCAGTACCGTGCAGAACAGATAATGAAATTAAGAAGAAAGAAAAACAGAGTCCTGGGCAATGTGGGAACACTTTAGACAAACAGAATGTCCATCGGGGTTGCTTTGGGTGAGTTGCAGCGCGGCGCTGAGTGACAGGCCAATTATGTGTTAGGGTGGAGGGGAGGGGGGGGGGGGGGGGGGGGGCGTGGGAGGTAGAGTCTACAATCTTGGACAAAACTCATTGGGACATACCCCCATCCAATATTGGCTCGGTGTGATCAACGATTGATGAAACTCATGCACAGAAAAATATGTTATTGCCACAACATCCACTAACAACGGACGTCAAACCCTGAGGTGGGGGGGGGGTCGGGTTAGTGGTCTACTGTTGAGGTATCCCAAGAGTTTTGTCCAAGATTGTCTATATTGCATGTGATAACACACGGAGTGGGTGTCGTTTGCAAACCAGTCATGAATGGCCAATACTTTGCCCAGTTTGTGACCTAGAACTTTGTACTAGCGTACCCAGGTTCTGTTCAGAAGGTCTGCAAGGGGGGGGGGGGGGGGGGGGGAATTTTCATGGGGAGAGGTGAGGGGGAAGCTGGGGTCCAGGTTTTAGCGGGCAGTGCTTTTTGAGAGCCTTTCTTTACATACATACTACATACATACATACGTATGGGCCTATGTCCAAACCAAACACATATCAACACACTACAGATGATTTTGCATCAGAATATTAAACCCTTTAACCCCAAAACCACCAAAATTTCCGGGGGGGGGGGGGGGGGGGGGGGGGGGGGGGGGGGGAGACAAGAGTTCTCTTAGGGGTGGGGGAAAGTCCCCCCCTCCCCCTTCCAATCCTTTGCACTCCTCTGGTTATGGCACTGACTTTTAAGCGATGTTTTCACGAGCAGAGAAACAATAAGCCAGTTCGGTATTCCAACTGCGCATGTGCACATCAAGATTTGACAATTTTTCTTTCGGGAGAAACATTTCATCATATGCGTGCAAAAGCATAGCGGATACCAACAAATTTTAAGAGATCGTCGTGTTCTGAAGTAACACTTTCTTTTTAAACGTTTGGACAGTGTTTTCAGGTATCTTGTGTGTCTAAACTTTTGTTCGAACAAAAGTTTCCATCGTCTTTTCGATTGCAGGAAAAATTGCACAGAATGCAGATTCGGTTACCACGTTCCCCCATAGCCTTGTGTGCATTTATCTGCCACCTTTGTCCCGAGAGAAAAATCGTGGAATCTTGTTGTGCGCACATCTGCAGTTGGAATACTGAACTGGCTTATTGTCATAACGTCAAGTCTTTGCGTATGGTTGTCATCAATTCACCATATTATTTTCATATAACTCTGAACCAAAGCAGATATTAGGTATGCTGTCAACAAGAGATAATCCGCAAAATTGTTAAAGGCAGTGTACATGATTGGTCATTGTTGCAATTTTCAGAAATGGGCGGATTCGGGGGTTTAGTATTTTATAGGAAATATCTTTTCACTGACCTGTTCAAAGTTTTGCGTTGTTGGATGGCGAAAAAAACGAGAGGAAAAACGGCGCTCGTTTTCAACCGTCGGGCAGATGATAGCCTTTAGTCAAAGCGCGCATGGCTATGGGCACGTGACGCGCCCTGGATATGCCATGGCACCATCCATAGGCCCAATCATGTCCGGGGCGCGCCACTCATCCGGGTAGCCACGCGCACCTTGACTAACGGCTACAGGGCAGTTTTCCAACGATTTCCAGCTGGAAATCGTTGGAAAACGATATACATTTCCACTTTTCTTGACAACGACAGCACACCTGGTGCCATCATTTTAAAGGATGATTGAGACTACTATTAACTTACAGTCTAGTAAGGTATTTCGGTATAATTCATTAAAAAAAAAATTTGAGCATTACCAATTGTGTACACTGCATTTAAGATGTGGATTCCACTCATTATGTCACTCATTTTCATATTGTCAACATCAAATCCAATGATGATCCATAAAAGTTGTACAAGACCGAGACAGTCCTTTACATAATCAGTATGATGAATCATTGAGCAATTGAGTATGTCAGTAGAGGACACTTCAACTTCGCCATTGTTCTGTCAATTGAAGAAACTGACATGTATCCCACAAGAGAAGCAGTCACAGAGAGACATATACCTTTGGGAAATTCTATATATGCGTGCGTCTTCTGTGAAGAAATGAAATGGGAGCCTCGTGATGAGGAACTTGAAATAGGTTAATTGTGATTGAACCCCCATTTGTATTTTTCTTTCACTACGAAAAGGTTAATGGATATAGCCTGAGCTCAAGGTAAATGGACGCATGTATCAGGAAAAGCCTGAAGGCGTTTGTATATGCCAAACCGAACACCCAAAGTGGAAATACGCAAGTCTTCGGAGAAAACTCAGACAATCTTGCACAAAACTTGTTGGGATTGGTGAAACTCATGCACAGAAAAACACGTTATGGAGTACCGAAGTCTGACGTCAGTCGGCACGACAACTGGCTCCAAACAAATGGAGATTTTGACTGTTCCTTTGTTAAGAGCCAGTCATGCAAACACATTGACACAAAATAAAAGTATTCTGGTTCCAAACATTGCATTGGCGTCATCACTTCGGTACTCTGTTGCTGCCACAGACTCTATATTGAGTGGAGGAATGTGGGGTGGGTGGTCTACTGTTGAGGTGTCCCAAGAGTTTTGTCCTAGATTGTAGAATCCCTTCTCACCTAGTACTGGCTCCTCAGGAATGTCTTCTTGCCTCTCTACCTCCTCGTCGTCCTCGTCCTCGTCATCGTCATCGTCATCGTCCCTGTCATCCAAATCATCGTCTGCTGAAGAAACAAAATAATAAAAAGTAAATAAATGTCACCTTTTTTTTTCTTTTTCGCAACAGGTTGTTAATCCTTAAAAAATTTCGCAGACAAATCCATCAAGATCAGAAGTCAATCCTAAGCAAGTTTGAAAAGTGACCATCAGTAGACCTCTGGTTGATTTTACCTGGTATCCAGGATAGATTTCGTACAGAGGTTACCATGGACCAGTGTCGAATGGTTGTTGTTGGTTGAATTTGCCGTCTGCTGCTGTTAAACCCTCCGACAAAAAGCTTGTTAATTAATTATTAATTTCATATTTATCATGGGATGCCTGAGCAGTGTACTAGCACTGTTCTTCAGACAATAAGTAATCCTGGGGGGAAACCCATGCTATCAGGGGCCAATTTCATAAAGCACAAACATTTGCTTAGCATGAAAAGGCTTCCTTGATAAAAACTGGATTACCAACCAGATTTCCATCTGTGGAATATTGCTTTTGGCTGGTATTCAGCTGTTGTTTGCTTAGCATGAAAATCACATGGACTTTTGGCTGGTAACCTATTTTTACTAAGCAAGACATTTTCATGCTAAGCAAATGTTTGTGCTTAACAGCTCTATGAAATTGGCCCCAGGTAGGGACTAAAGAGGGAATCCTTAAAGTGCACCTGGATGGGAATAAGCCAGTTCGGTATTTCAACTGCGCATGTGCACAATGACATTTTATCCCGACTGACCCGCGTGACCTAACGCGCGCGTGTGAACGCAAAAGGTGGTCGCACAACGCGCACGTGTTAAATTCAATCAGAAGGGGCGTTCGCGTAACATGGCGTGACATTACGTCAGCAGTTTTATCCCAAATAACCTTTGACCCTTGAAAAACCGAACTGGCTTAATGAACCAGGGTCACCAGAGGTGGAAGGCAAGGAGAGAACCACTGTGCCAAGCCGACCTGTCGACCTTTCAAATGGTGCAAATTCAAATCCTTCAAGATTGGAAGGCACTTCTGACCAAGTCCAAGTAACAACCATTTGCCGAACTCTGGGTCGATTTTGCCTGGTACCCAGGATACATTTACTGCCTTGGTTACCATGCAACACTGACTACCTGATTAACTGACTAACTGCAAATGGAAATTGCTTGAACGCGCCCCCTACTGTTGATAACGCCTCAAAGCGAAAACTTCTAAGCTGTTTAAACCTAGAATTTGATTCTTTTGTATCCACAAAAATGCTGTACAATATTCTGTCCCTTGTGATCAGGGGGGGGGGGGGGGGCCAATTTCATAATCTGCTACATGTAAGCATGCAAATTTGCTAAACACAGGAAATTTTGCTTAGCGAAAACAGGTTACCAGCCCAAAATAGCACGTGACGTGTATTAATTGTGACTGGTACTCAGCCAATTTTTGCTCAGAGAAAAACCTGGTAAGCAATATTCCGTGCTTAGCAGTTTGATGCAGATGTCCCGTTTGCCAGCCAAAATTTCATGCGATGGATACTGCTTGTGCCTGGTGCCCACAGCCTATTTCTGCTTAGCATACAGATTCAGTATTTTCTGCTCAGCAGCTGTATGAAATTACGCCCTGTTTGCACCCAGAGACTAATTTCATCAAGCTGCTAAGTGCAAAAAAAAAAAATTTGCTAAGCTCACAAAATCTTCCAAATGCAAGTTTGCCTGCTCGATGAAACTTCATACACTGCTTCATGCCATGATATAGCACAGAGGTCCAAATAAGTCTCCCTTTAAAAATAATTGCTTGTCTTGAGGCAGCGTTGCAATCTATCTGGTATATATAACTCCATGGCCTCTGTTCATTCCATTTAGATCAGAGATAAGTTCTAAACCTTTAGCCACAGGCAAATAACTCCCGGAGGAAAGTTCCCAGTTCATTAGGACAAATGTATCCCCATAGTGGGGGAAAAACAGCGGTCCTGGACAATTTCATTTGATGTAAATCTGTGCTGGGGGCAGGATGTATAACATTTGTTTGGACAATCTTCATGGGAGGTTATTTTCTCAGTAGAGACCATGATAACACTGTATATCTTTACCCTATGGCCCTTGTGATTAAGATCCATGGCCTTTATAAATGTGGGATTATTAAACACAAATATTACAATGTTGTGATGCAGGTGGATGCACATTTGGTGTTGTTACCTTTATCTCAACAAAGGAGTATTGACTGGGATGGATTAATCCTCACATTCCCACAGGTCAAACTGGACACAGACACTGACCAATCTTTAACCCCTTGCGTCCGGATGACGCCTATAGACATCTATGGAAAATGACCACCTGGCCGGATGATGTCTATACACACATTATCTGCATTTTCAATCCATTGCTGGATTATTGTGCATGTTACGCTTGGCTGCACATGGCACCCGGGCGCCCCATTATAACACCCATACTCGAGGGGTTAAAGGCTGCTGCAGACAATATCTTGTGGGCATTTCAGCTTGTTCTATAGACTCTTTCACCAGCTTTACATCAGGGGCCACTTTCATGGACCTGATGAGCACACAATTTTGCTGAACCCAGACTAACTGTGCTTTGCAAAAACAGGTTACCAGCCAATATTTTATGTAGGGTGCACTGCTCTGTGACTGGTTCTCAGCTAATTTTGGCTTAGCAGAAAAAACAATAATTTCTGCTAAGCAGATCTATAATGTGAAATGAGCCCCTGGGCTCTGCTTCAAGGCTCTGCTTACCATAAGCGAGGACTTGCCACAAAGTACAGCAGTAAATTCTGTCTGAACATAAAGCACTTTTCACAGGTTCGCAAAGAATTTGGGTTCTACAGTACACGTGAGTAAATTCCATTACTCGGGATTCTGTGCTTACTGGGTTAGCAAGAAATGTCTGGTGTATTACTTCCACTTTCAGATGACTACGTGTCTCATCCAGGGTTAATTAAAGACCGAAACCAAAAAAAGAACAAAGTACACCACAACTTCCACAGAATAAGTTCAAAAGGAACCTGGGAATACTTGGCCGTTTTTTTCCGGTTAGTTGTGACAGTACATTTAGTCAATACATCTCTTCTATAGATAAAAACAATTTCATAGAGCTGCTTGAGCAAAAAACTTGCTTAAGCGCAAAAAAAACTTGCTTAATAAAATCAGGTTACCAGCCAAAATTTCATGTGATTTATATTGCTTGTGACTGGTATTTAGCTGTTGTTTGCTTATCATAAAAAAATCACATGGGGTTTTGGCTGCTAACCTGATTTTATTAAGCAATTTTGTTTGCGCTTAAGCAATTTTATTTGCTTAAGCAGCTCTATGAAATTGGCCCAAGGCTGCAACAAGGAAGATATATGAGTCTCAACTTATAGGGCAAGTTCAATCAGTGACCATTTGTCAACCGGTGATACTTCCATTGCAACCTACATGTACATGTACATGTATATGTACAAAATACATCCTGCAATATCAATAAATAGTCAACCAATGGTTAACTATAGTCCTTGATCAAACGTGCTCATAGATGATCCCTGTTGTGCTTCAATAAATATGCTATTATGTTATGGATACAAGTTGTATTCCTTTGCCGACAAACTGATCTACAGGGTGTCGTTAAAAAAGTATACCCATTTTTAAATTCATATTATCGCAAAACTGCTGAATATTTAAGAAAAAGACAAATGTCTGTGGAAAGGGTAGAATGTCCTCTGTCCAATGGTATAAGGTTCATTATGTCATTGCCATGGATGACTGAACAAACAAGATAGTTATGAAAGGTACTAAAATCAGCACTGTGACAAGTTGTTTACTTGAGTGACAAAGTTCAGGCAGGTGTTTTTAAGGACAAATTCTTTTGCTGTTTGAACACATTGGAAAAGTGATGACAGGGACGATGAAGCAATTTTTCTGATCCTTTCTTTTTGTGTTACACTAATACCTGACAAATTTAAGGTGCTGTGCCCTCCACATGGCCACCATTCCTGTTAATAATGCATAGCTGACATCAAGTAAACAACTTGTCACAGTGCTGATTTCAGTACCTTTCATAACTGTCTTGTTTGTTCAGTCATCCATGGCAATGACATAATGAACCTTTTACCATTGGACAGAGGACATTCTACCCATCCCACAGACATTTGTCTTTTTCTGAAATATTCAGTAGTTTTGCGATAATATGAATTTTAAAATAGGCATACTTTTTTAAGGACACCCTGTAGTTTGACAGAGAGGTCGGCACTGTAAATATGACAAAATAACACAAGACCCTGCAATACAACACTGGATAGTTCAGTACAACACTGGTTCTTAAATCCATGTCTGGAGTGTGTGTTTATGCACTACAAGAAAACAATTAACGTGAATGTGTATGGTTGCACGTATTGATGACTGAGAGCATGGACTGAAGGCACACAGCATAACATAGCATGGATATCCAGAGCTGCCAACCTTTTCAAACTCATTTCAGTATTCAGAAAGCCAAAAATCAGTATTTTGCTCAGAAACTCTGTATATTTCATGAAATTTAAACTTTTTTTTCTGAGCTCAAGCTATGCGTGCACGCCACGTGCCTGGTGAGTTTAACATGCCCACACGCTTGATGGACCGTCTCCTTATAGTTTTATTTTCATAGCTAAGTTGCATCCGTTCAGTTAGGATTGCAATAATGAGGTAGTACACGCGCAGTATGATAGCATAATATGCATGACAAAACATTATGGTCGGATTTCACAAAATCCCTATTTATAAACAGAAATTCACACTTCCGTATTTTTTTGTGAATTTCCGTATGGAAAATCCGTACTGGCTGGCAGCTCTGGATATCTCATGAGTACGGCCAATTCTCACCTGCTGAAAAGTACTGTTGACTGTTCTGTTCTGAAGGTACTGTTGGTGATAACATTTCCGAGGGTAACCTTGCTGGTAGGCTTCCTACAAAATAGATGCAAAACAATTCAATCCATTAAGAATTCAAGGAACCTGACCAGAATGTGAACCCGAGCTATGCAAATCAAGAGAACAGACGTCACTTCAATTTCTAGCGCAGTGCTCTACAACAGCCTTCCTGCGCAATATTGCCAGAACTGAGCAAGTCCTGGTATGCGGCCAGAGCCATACCATGATAGGTGGCATAGATCAGAATTATTTCCAACATCCAAACAGAAAAAAATTATATTCATGTTTCTGAAACAACGATGAATACACAAGGAAATGGAGATCCTGTGGAGTGTCATGCACCATTTATACCACCATGACTTCACAATTAGAAAAAGGCATTTGTTTTTGCCAAGGGCATGTCCCATGTCTCAATGGATTACAGAAACACAAAAACCTGATTTCCTACTGTTTCAGAACCATTCACAGCACTTTCCAAATGTTGATTTCTGTGAACTATGAGCCAATATATAATACCCAACAACCTAATATCAAAGTTTTTCTTCTTTGCCCCTAACTCTGTAACCAGTTAGCCAGTCAGGATGTGAACCCTGGTCCACACAAATCAAGAGTATGATGCCCTACCACTGTAGGCTAAAACCCATCTTTCTTATACCAGAGCTGCCAACCTTTTCAAACTCATTTCAGTATTCAGAAAGCAAAAATTTCAGTATTTTGCTCAGAAAATCTGTATTTTTCATCAAATTTTAATTTGACCCGAAACTCAGATTTTTTTTTCGCACAGCATAGTACGCACTGCTGAAACGGCAATGGTTCCTAATAGTGAGAATGAAATTCGGCATACTTGGATCTCATCCAAAAAGGGGGCACGCCGCATGCCTGGTGAGTTTAACGAACCCACACGCTGGATGGACTGTCTCATTTTTTTTTTTTTTTTCAAAGTATTATATGGGGGCGCCGAGCGCCATGCCGGCTTGTGCAGCCAAGCATAACGTACACAATACCCCAATAATGGATTGAAAATGCAGAGATTGGCGTGTATAGACGTCAACCAGCCAGGTAGCAATTTTCAATCTGCACATATATGTGTATGTGTCAACCGGGCGCAAGGGGTTAAGTTGCATCCATTTAGTTGGGATTGCAATGATGGGCCTGTAAACGCGCAGTATAATAATAGCATAACGAAACTTTGCTAAGGTAGGATTTCACAAAATACGAATAAAATTCATAATTCCGCATTATTCATGAATTTCTGTACGAAATACGGAAAATCCGGACTGGTTGGCAGCTCGGTTATACCCACTCCCACTAGCACCCCCATGCAAAGGGTTAGGGGTACCTCCTGTACCCTGTTGTTCCCGCGGTTTGTTCTTACCCACTGTGAAGTAGTCTGGACTGGGTGGGTCACCAGTTGACGTGGCTGGGGGGCTCTCGGCTTCTTCACCCATGAAGCCGACTACATCTCTCAACATCTGAAAATCCTCTTCTGCGGAGGGAGGTCGGAGGAGAGAGGGGAATGCACCGGTTAGTATTCAATGACCAACTTCGAGAAAATAATCCTCGTTTTTGCTTGCAATGAATCAAGAATGTGATACTAAGAAATTTGTCATGAATAACCTCAGACTTTATTTCAGCATAAGCACAGAATCGTTGTTTGACTGACGACCATTGCCAATTCCTTGGTGACACAGATCATTTGGAATCTGAGTCAAATTGCACATGCATAATATCATTCATTTCTGTAAGGATAACTTATAAAATCTGTG